>BQNB010051721.1:7582-40839 GCA_026074375.1 Tanacetum coccineum | reverse complement strand
AGTTTGGGTGCTCAGGAGGATGCATCCAAACAGGGGAGGAAAATAGCTAATCTTGATGCTGATGCAGAAGTGACCTTGATTGATGAGACTCAAGAGAGAAATAATTAAGACTTGATGTTTGATACTAGTGTTCTTGATGGTGATAAGGTATATGAAGAGCCTATGGTTAATGCTGCTACAAGCTCAATTTCAGTTAGTGTTGTTGATCCAGTTACTACTGTTGGTGAAGTAGTTACTACTACTAGTGCTAAAGTTACTACTGCCAGTGCTACAACAACAACTGTTGATGAGTTAACTCTGGCTCAGACCTTGATAGAGATCAAAGCAGCTAAACCTAAGGCTGTTACAACTGCTGCCACAACAATTACTCCTACCAGCACTAGACCAAAGACAAAAGGAATTGTCTTTCATGATCAGGAGGAGCAAGCACATGCATCTACACCAATAGTTTCTTTAGCACAACCATCAAGCAAATACAAAGGTAAAGGCAAGATGGTGGAGCCTGAGCCTGGGAAGAAAACAGGGAGAAAGATACAGATTCAGCTTAATGAAGAATTGGCATTCAAAATGCATGCTGAAGAACAAGCAGAGTTGGAAAGAATGCAAAGAGAAAGAGTTGCACAAGAAGAAGCTAGCAGAGCAGCAATTATTGAAGAACTAGATAGCATTCAAGCTATGATTGAAGCTGATGAGAAATTAGCTGCAAGACTCCAAGCTGAAGAACAAGAACAATTCTCCATTGAAGAAAAGTCAAGAATGTTAGTGGAGATGATAGCTGAAAGGAAAATTTTCTTTGCAGTACAGAGAGTAGTAGAGCAAAGGAGTAAACCACCTACCAAAGCTAACATAGAGCTTACATAATCAAAGATTCAAGAAATGGTTAACATATGGGTTTTAGGGGAAGCTTATTGTTAAAATGTTTAACCATTTACATGCACCACATGAGGTGAAGGTTTTTACTACTGTAAGTCATTATTACTACTGATAGTTTAAGTTTCTACTGCTCAAGTTCATTTATCTTAAGGCGCATCATGGAGGGTAATTTAAGTTGTTGGAAGGCTGGATTAGAAGTGTGATAGTGGTTTGTGGTTGTCAAAATCAAAGTTGCATACTTTAGTCCCCTATTTGATTATGACAAAAAGGGTAAGAAGGCGTTACAAAGATGATTTGCAACTTGTAGATCCTCGGTGGTATAGTTCTATTCTTTCATATATATTAGCTTCAGGGGAAGAAGCTCATGCTTATTTTGGTTTTGTCATTATCAACTAGGTGAAGATTGTTGGGAATTATATTTGAGTTGATAAGACAAAACATATGAAAGATGAAGGACTTAAAAGACAAAAGAGGAATTCTTCAAATGATGGAAGATTACAGAAGATTTCCAAGAAGATAATTATAAAAGTTAGGAAGATTTAGTTGTTTCCAAATACTTATCCTTTGTAAACCTAATATCTCTAGTATATAAAGAGATATAGGTCGTATAGTTTTCTGTGTGTCAAAGATGTAAACACCAGGAAAGTGTATGTGTGTGTGTTCTAGGCGTGAGTTTTATTATAGACGCCTAGGGTTTGGTTGGTTTAGCCTCAAGGATCTTTGATTCCTTGTTATAGTTTAGATAACACGTTCTACCATTGATCAAGGTAGAATTGGGGCTTGTAGTAGTCATTGTAAAAAAGATAATGATGAAAACCTTGTTATGATATCCATGTTCTTATGCTATTTACGCTATGCATAATATTTATGTTCATTGTTATCATTATCCTAGATGAGGTCTAAACAACCTCAAGCTATAAACGATCCAAGAACTATTACGTATTTTAGTTCTAACAATATTCATTGCACGAATGTCAGCTTTATACCTCTCCTTTTCTTCTAGTGTAAGGTATGTAAAGACTCTATCTCGTTCTGGACCTAGATGAAGTGCACCTTCAGCAAGTGTTTCTCTGAACTTTCCCATCTTAAATGGACCTTCATCAATCGACTTAAGTATGTTTTCCTTATTCTCTTTTCCCAGACAGTACAACCGAATACGTTGTTGCCAAGACTCAAAATTAGACCTATCGAGCATTGGTGGGCGGGTATCGGAACTGGCACATTGGATATCTTCAGAAAGATTAGCCATCATAAGTGATTGTGAAATGATATGAGTTGATCATTCAATGATTAGTGAATGTATGTTAAAAGTGGTGAATTTTAATTAAGTGTTTTGTTGTTATAGTTTTGTGAAGTCTAAAGTTTGAAAATTTTCCAAGTGTCAAACAGTAGCTCAAACCGCTGCCTAGGTTACCAAACCGCTGTCTAGACTACCAAACCGCTGTCAAGTTTCCAAACCGATGCGAACTCAACAAACCGCCAAAGTTTAGTTTAGTAAACCGCTACAAGGAATAATTCTTCAAAACCTGTCACAAACCGCTATGGATAAACCGCTGTCTACTTAAATTAATCCTAGGTAAACCACTGTCTAGAGAAATTACACCAAACTGCTGCTAGAAAACCAAACCGCTATAGCTTGTCTCCTAAACCGCTGTCAAAAGAATAATCTTGAAAAACTTGTAAATCGCTACCTAGCAAACCACTATGATTAAAATAAGAGTAAACTGCTATGAAGAAAAATTACCAAACCGCTGCCTAAAAAACAAAACGCCAGAGGTTTGTTTCGTAAACCGCTATGAAAGGAATAAATCTTCAAAACCTGTAAACCGCTGTCAATCCAAACCGCTATCACTAAAAGACAAAACACTGTCACTTTCCTATCTGACAAACCGCTGCAGAAAAATACAAACCGCTGCACTGTATGATCTGACAAACCGCTGTAGAACAATACTTTTTCTGACAAACCGCTGCGAAGAAATAGGAGCAGAATACCAAACCGTTGCCTAGAAAAACTTACTATTTCGTACAAAAACACCTAAAAATCATCCTTTTGAACATTTTTGCTTGATTTCTTTTGCACAACTAAGTACTACAAGGTTCTAACTACTACAAACACCTAAACTTTAACACAACAAAGATCAAAATCTAGGAGAAAAATGAAAAGCAAGCCAAAATCTTAAAAAATACACTTTTTGATCTAAACCAAGCAAGAAAACGCACATACACACGATCTAATCATCCCATGAGCTCTGATACCAATTGTAGGATATTGGATGTCATAACACAATAAAGATGGTTAGGGTTAGCCGAATTCTAGAGAGAGAATGACTAGAGAGAAAACTTCTAGTGAGAGAAAGTAAATGCTTGTATTATGAAATGACCAACCACCTCTTCCATGAGATGGAAGAGGCTTATATAGTGTTACACAAAACCGGCCTAAGGCCTTGGTATGGTCTTACACGTGTGGGTTTATACCCAGCCAATTACCGTATGTCATACGATTTACATTAAACTACGAGCTACGATAAACTGTAAAATACACGAAGTGACCGAGTCTTTTTCTTAAATGTAACATTGTTACTAACGGATGATCCTTCATCCATTTTTGGATGTGAGAATTTGTTTGTTGGAAAGTATGCATGTTTGAAGTATCTACAATCCTTGATGATGATGACTTAGTGGAACTAGTATCAAGAGGAGCAAACGGATTGGTAGATGTATCACGGTTAAACTCTGCATCTTTGTTTTCTTGATTTAGCTCTTCAACATTAGCATCCTGGATTGGAGTTGAAATTTTTTCAGTGTTTGGTGTAGTACTTGGAGATAGGGATGAGCATGGGTCTAGAACCATTGGAACTGGAACCAAAACCGATGGATTCGAGAACTAAATTTTTCAGAAAAGTAGGAATCGAGAATCGAACCAAGAACCGAAAAATCTTTGACTCAAGAACCAAAACCGAAACTGGCGGTTCTGGTTCTGGTTTGGTTCTTCTGGGTTTTGGGTCCGGTTCTTGGTTTCGATCTGGTTCTTTTGCTCGTACCTAGTTTGGCTGTGTTTTTAAAGTGGGATACTAGGGTTTTTTATGGTAAGTATAATTTAGGATTTATTACCTCTAATTTAAGTACGGAAAAATTACATAATTTTAGAATATATCACCATAAAAAGTGGAGAGATATGAAATTGCCCCTAATTTAAGATTAATTGCCCATAATTTAAGTATGCGAAAAATTACATAATTTTATAATAATTGGGTATTCGGTTCTGGAACCGAGAACCGGCAAAACCAAACCGAACTGACCCAAGAACCAAAAAATCTCAAACTAAGAACCAGAACCGAAACTGGCGGTTCTAGTTCTAGTTTGGTTCTTTTTGGTTCCGATTTGGTTCTTGGTTTTGATCTGGGTCTTTGGTTCTTTTGCTCATCCCTACTTGGAGATGGTGTATCTTGATCAACTAAAATTAAGGAAGTTATCCCGGCTATATCTGTGGGTAGAGTTCCAGCAGAAATGGTTGGAGATACAACACTTTGTAGAGGTTTAAAGTACTCATCGAACATTGGTTGAAACAATATATTAAGATCATTCTTAGATGGTAGATTGTTGGATGTTGAAGAAGCACTATTAGGTACGAGTCCTGAACTGATTTGTCCATAAGTCAAAGACTGAAGTTCGGGTCCTGGATCGTGTTGTTCAAAAGCCATTTGTGTAAGTTTATCAAATTGTACGTGAATGGTTTCCATTATCAGCCGAGTTCGTTTATTGTAGATCCGGTAAGCCTTTTTGGATGGTGAGTAACCAATGAAGATTCCAATATCTGCTTTTGGCTTCAGTTTACCAATATCCTCACTGTCATTTGTTGGATAACACAAAGTACTAAAAACGTGAAGGAACTTGAGATCTGGTTTGCAGTCTCGGAGCAGGTCATATGGAGTCTTGTTATATCAGGTATGGATAAGCGATCTGTTTTGAGTATAGCAAGTGGTGGCAACACTTAAAACACACTTAAACACATTTAAATTTAAAATCTTTTTGTACTTCTATGATCTAAAACACCTAAGGAATCATAAAAATCAAAACTTTATGGTTTTTAAACACCGAAAAGTTGATTTTTTCATCCTTGTTGCATCGTGATCAAGCGAATGAGAAAAGAAGATGAAAACATGTACTTTTAAAAGCTTTTAACATACACACGCACCACTAATCATCCTATGGTGATTGATACCAAATGTAGAATACTCATAAACATACAACATATGTTGATCCCAATAGAATAGATCTTACTTAGCTTGTATAAGGCTAAGTTTTATTAAATAAATTCAAAACAAATATGATATAAACTTTGATTGTGAATATCAAAGACTATGCAGAATCTAGTCAATGATACTAATTAGAATTATAATGAAATAGTAATGAACAAGATCAATAACAAACAGTTTACCAAACTTTCAGCCTCTACAAAACCATAAAGCTACGAATATCAAAACAAAACGATTTCTAGATATCTTAATTATATTCCCTATGTCCTCCTTTTATACACCAAGGAGTCCTAGTCGGTTTACAATATATTCCTAAGTTATCATGATCTTCTAATCAAATAACTTATACGTATCTCTTACAAAAATATTTCATTCATATCACATAAGCAGTACTAACTTGATCTAACAGTTTTAACTTGAGCAACATCAATATTACTCTAATAGTAGTAACTAACACTAGCAGTAGTAACTTTTGTGTTAGCAGTACTAACTACTTAGAATATTTTCCTTGAACTTCCTGAGCAGTAGTAACTTCAACTAACAGTCTTAACTTTTGCACTGGCAGCATTAACTTTGATAAGAACAGTATTAACTTCAAACAGCATTAAGAAGTCTTTTAATCCTAACAATCCTCCCCTAAACTTGATGTTCATCTTTTGAATCTTCAAGTTTCTTGATTAAAAGCTTTATCTTCACTAGGAGGATGTAACCAAATACTTCATTTCTTCTTGACCAGTTTATTCATGAGCTTAAGAAGTTTATAACATATTTCATTCCAATCTTCAGCTTGCAGCTTCCTATTTAGCATCTCAGTTATTGTAGCAGGTGTAAGGGGATATGTCTTTTCTACCAGCATATAAATATGCATATTTTGAAATCTTACAAAATGTACTCTACAGGAATCAAATAGCTTCTAAACAGTCACTTTGTATCCTTGTAGATTCCTCCATACTTCACTTTCTACATCAGGTTCAAACATCACTTTTAGATCACCCCATAACACTCTTTCATATGCCTCCTCTGGCCTTGTATTCTAATGCTTAGCTTCAACCAACCTCCATAAATTTTCCAAATCTTCTCTGTTAAATTCTTTTAGCAATTGACTAAACACTAAGTATATCTTTGAACTTCCATCAGCTCTTATTATTTCATAGTAGCCTTGCTTTCCTTTTGTATGAATCCGAAAATCTACAATAGGTGCAGGCTTGGTAGCTAGAGGTATAACATTGATTGCCACTTCTTCTGCTGGAACAATCTCAAAGAATTGTTTAAGATCTTCTTTCTCTTTATCATCATCATTTACCTTTTGCTTCTTGGTAGATTCTTGTTGAAGATCCTCCCCTGCTCTCTTAGAACTTCCTTCTGCTCTAGTCTCACTGCCTTCTGCTCTATCTTTCACCACTTCAAAATCCATAGGTAAAAATGAGTGTATCCAACTCATGGTCCTATCATAAGCCTTCTGAACTTCATCAAAGCTTTTGTTCTTCAACTGATTGTGAGTGAATCCAACCATGTTCTTCAGATAAGTACACATTTGATTCCTCTTTTGAGCTTTGGTTAGTGGTTTTCTTCTCTGCTCTTCTGCTCTAAGTCTTGCAAAATGCTTCTTCCTTTTATCCATGACCTCCACAAACAATCTTGACCTTTCTTTAATAGTCAACTCTCCTTGATCTTCTGCCTGTAATCTTGTAGCTAGCTCATAATCTGAATCTATCATAGCTTGAACATTATCCCATTTAGCAATGTTTGCATCTTCTTCTCTTTGCTTTGCCAGTCTTTCCTCTTCCTCTAGTTTAGCTTGTAACTGAACTTGTAGTCTTTGAGTAACTTCCTCATCAAACTTGATCTGGTCCTTTTTCTTCAATGGATTTTCTTGTTCAACCGTCTTTGCTTTACCTTTTTCTTTAGGATTATGTTGTTAAGGTGGTACTGTTGGTCTTGTAGCAGTCTCACTAGGTTTTCTTATAACCACTCCTCTTACTTTTGATTTTTCACTCTTTATTTTCATAAGGGTCTAAGCAATTGTAAGATCTTCATCTTCAAAAATAGTTGTTGTTGTTAGAGGAGGAGTACTTGGTTCAACAGTAGTAACAGATATACCAGCAGTAGTAACTGGTGCACTGGCAGTATTAACTTCAGTACCAGCAGTATTAACTGCATCACCAGTAGAAACATCAACTGCAACAGCAGAAACTTGCTTTGCATCTCCTTCAACATCTTTATCAGCTTCATAAACATGTTCAATAGCTTCATCCATAACTGCATTATCAAGATCTTCATCAGCATCACTTTCTTCAAAGGTTGACCTCTGTTTCCCTTGTTTCAAATTCCTCCCCTGTTTGGATGCATCCTCCTCACCCAAACTACTTCTTCTAGAGGTACCAATCTTGAATAAAGTCATCCCTAGAGTTCTTGACCTTTCTCTTTTCCAACTTCTTGACTCTCTTCTTTAAACTAGCAATCTCCTTTGCTTAAGCAGTCTTTGTTGTCTCCAAGTCAAGAACCCTTTCAGACAATTTTATACAGATTTCCATCAATTCTTTAAGTTTCAATCTGTCCACCCTACTTCCAAGTGTGTTAACTCTTGAGAGAGGTGGGTCATTGGACTATTTAGACAAACTCTTAAACCTAGTTTGAGCAGGTCTGTCCCCCATGGTTTCTTGGCGCCTGGGTCTACCACCTAAACCAATTCCCTAAGGAAGAGGAACATTAGGTATTGCCGTGGATTGGGTCTTATTGATGTTACCACTGTCCTGTTTTGCATCTAAGCTAGTAGCAATAGTGGCAGCCCTTTTCCATATTGTCTCCCCTCTCCTCATGGACAACCTCATATGCAACAAGGGTAGTAGGCTCACTAGACTGAGGAATCTCAGTAACCTTTTTAGGCTTCCTACGTTTGAATGTCTTTTTGGGTTGAGATGATGATGGAACAATGATTGGTTCTTTATTAGAGGGTTGAGCAGATGTAGATGTGTGTTGGGGATCAATGGGTTGTCCTGACCCTTCACCCATATCTGCTTGTTGTTGTATCAGCATAGTCTCAAAAAGTGGTGTTACTTTCCTTGAAAAATCTTTTCCTTGCCTTCTCATGTTTGCAAAAATCTTTTTAGTATGAGAAGGTGTATCATAAACAGCATTAACTTCTGAAAGATTTTCAATTTGGTTGTTCAAAAATAGTTGTAAAAACCTTGGATACATTAAAAACTTTTTAGAACTATCTAAGTTCCTCATCATACCATTAAAAATCAATTTAGAAAAATTAAACTTTTGATTCTTAGCCAAACATATAACTTTTGATGCTATATTAGTAACAAATTCATTCCAAACAGTTGATTTAGAACTTAAACATTGTAAGATGGTATGTATAAGATACTTCTATTGAGGGGAAAAATAAGATTTATAAAAAGTAAGTTTATCAGAAAGATTCTCATATCCCATCAATTAAAGGTTTTAAAAAATTTTAGTGTTTGTTAGACAAGCAATACCATCCTCATCATTAAACTAAAGATCTCTCCTCACAAAAGATTCTGATATTACTATTATCTTGCCCTTAACCTTGGCATGAATCTGTGTTTCATTATTGAATGTTTTGATCTTAGCAGTAGACCAAAACTGTTCAATAAAATAAACATAAATAGTAAGACTAACTGTCAAGGCATACCTTATAGGGTTAACATTTAGGAAGTCTACTATCTCAGCAAAATCAGCATTCTCCGTAGATTTTTCTAAGTAAGCAACCATATTATGTGAGTCAGCAAAGGTTAATCCCGCCATTGATGTCTAATTGATGTTAGAATCGGCAATGAAATTGAAGTAAGGTTTGTGAATTGAGAGTATTAGAATGATTAAGAACGATTATGGTGTGATCGAATGCGCGTAAATAGGTAATAAAGGAAACCTATAAGCGAAGTATCCATTTTATAGACCAAAAATACCCTCAACAGTTGTAACTCAAACGGTAACTTAGCAGTAGTAAGTTAGCCTAGCAGCACTAACTTTTGTCCAGCAGTACTAACTTTCGTCTAACAGTACTAAGTTTCGCCCAGCAGTACTAAGTAATACCCAGCCGTATTAACTTTTGAGTTACCAGTTTTAACCCCAATTCCATCCTTAGTAGCTTTTCCACTCCATTTCAATCATCATTTATGTCTAATCCGCTGCATATTAACATAATTAACTTCCCCTCAATCAACACTTTAGAGGTTAAGCATTCTAATACTTGCAATCAGATATTAAAATCTGCTCACATCAAATGCTTTTGTGAGCAAATCTGCAACATTCTGATCTGTGTGAATCTTGATCATCTAAATAAGCTTCTTCTCATTGGAATCTCTGATAAAGTGATGCCTAATCTCAATGTGCTTTGTCTTGGAGTGAAAAATAGGGTTCTTTACTATGCAAATAGTACTCTCATTATCAATATGAATCTTAGTCTGCATAAATTTATATCCATAATCCAACAATTGATTTTGGATCTAAAGCACCTGTCCATAACAATTGGAAGAAGCTATATACTCAGCTTTAGTTGTGGAATTAGCAACCAGAGTCTGCTTCTTGCATTGCCATGAAATCAATCTACATCCTAGGAATTGATAACCTCTTGTTGTGCATTTCCTATCTAAACTTGCTCCTGCATAGTCACTGTCAGTATATGCCACCAAATCAAAAGGTGAATCCCTAGGATACCAAAGGCCTAACTTAGGTTAACCTTTTAAGTATCTAAAGATCCTTTTCGCAGCATGAAGATGTGAAATTTTAGGATTGACTTGGAATCTTGCACAAGAACATACTGCAAACATAATATCAGGCCTTGAAGAAGTTAGATACATCAATGATCCAATCATGGATCTATACAAGTGTTCATCTACATCTTCTCCTTTTTCATCCTTGAGCAATGTCTTGTCGGCCTCCATAGGTGTGCTTGTTGTCTTCACATCAGAAAAATAAAACTTGTTCAAAATCTCATTTACATACTTGTCTTGACTAATGAAAACCTCATCTTCTTTCTGCTTCACTTGCAGTCCTAAAAAAATGTGAGCTCTCCCATAGAACTCATCTGGAACTTCTTATGCATCATCTTCTCAAATTCAGTACACATCTTCTTCCTTGTAGACCCAAAAATGATATCATCAACATATACTTTAACTAACAGAATATCACTTTTGTCCCTTTTGATAAACAAAGTATTGTTTATCTTTCCTCTCTGAAACCCATTGTCCAACAAATAAGTTGACAAGGTTTCATACCAAGCTCTGGGAGCTTGATGCAATCCATAAAGTGCCTTTTCTACTTTGTATACTCTGTTAGGGAAGTCTGGATCTTCAAAACCAGGTGGTTGACACACATAGACTTCCTCTTTAATCTTACCATAAAGAAAAGCACTCTTGACATCCATCTGATACACCACAAAGTCTTTAAATGAGGCATAGGCTAAAAATAGCCTAATTGCTTCAATTCTGGCAACATGAGCAAAAACCTCATTTGTGTGTATCCTTGTGCAACCAATACTTGCTTTATTTATTTTTTAATCACAAATGCCTCTTTATCCTTCTTGTTCGTGGAAAACCATTAGTCCCAATAGCTCTTTTTTCCATTAGTAACTTCACCAAGGTCCAAACCTATTGAAACTTGAACTAGCAGACTCCTCTTGCATAGTCTTCTATCCAGCTTGATCTTTAAATGCTTGAATACCTTCTGGGCTCTCTTTATAAGAAACAAGCAAACAGACAATTCTAAAAGTCTTTATGGTTGGTCCTCTCTGCAACTGAACTAAACATAGCTTATTCAGTCACACTCTTTGTCATCTTTCTGGTTTGAGGTGCTGATTTATATCACTAATAATTTGACAACGAGATCTTATGTGAATTCTGGTAGTTGGAATAGGACTGACAGGGATATGTGTATCCAAATTTTTTTTATGTCACCTCTCACCACATCCCTTCATCATCATCTGAATAGGCTAAATTCTTCCAATTCAGCCATATTTGATAGCATCACATCCATAGACTATGATTTTCATCAAAAGCATTATCCTCGTATTGCAATCAATATTTAAACATTTAGACTACAAATAATAGTGTTAGTGTTGTTAACACTACATCTTTTTCTGATAACTCTTGGCTCCTTTGTACTTGGAACCTCATTATCTTCATTCCCTGGATCTTCAACATCCTTCTTTTCCTCCTCCCTTGATGGTTTGAATCCAACATCAAGAGAATCCTTTAAACTAGAAGAGAATGGTGGATCTTGAATGGATAATGGTAGCAGTATGTAATCTTTGCCAGGTATTGTCTCCATTCTAGCTTTACCTGCATTATCAACATGTTTTTTGTACCTATACAACAATAATTGATTCCCTATAAAAACTGGCTTATAGTTCATAGATTTTGTTAGTGCATCTATATCAAAAAGCCAATTTGGTCCACTTCCTGCAATATTAGGTGTATTCTCACTAAATTGAACATGCAGGTTCTCTTCTACTATCCTAGTTCTACTGTTGAATACTCTGAATGCTTTGCTATTGGTAGAGTATCCTACAAAGAACCCTTCATCAGCCTTTCCATCAAATTTACCTAGGTGATCTATGGTATTAAGGATTGTAACAGGACACCCAAATGGTCTCATGAAGCTTAAGGCAGGTTTTCTACCTAGAAAAAGTTCATAAGGGGTCTTGTTGTGAGGCTTGATAACTAACACCCTATTTTGGACATAACAAGCAGTATTAACTGCTTCAGCCCAGAAAGTTGTTGGCAATTTTGAATCAGCTAGCATAGTCCTAGCAGCCTCTATTAGTGTCCTATTTTTCCTTTTAGCTACTCTATTTTGTTGTGGAGTCCTAGCAACACTAAATTCCCTCTTAATACCCTTCATTTCACAGAACTGATTCATGACCCTATTCTTGAATTCAGTCCCATTGTCACATCTAATCACTTTCACCCTAAGGTCTATTAGATTTTATATGCCTGTTATAAGGATTTCACTAGTTTCATCCTTAGTGGCTAAAAAGAAAACCCAACTAAACCTACTAAAATCATCTGTGACAACTAGGCAGTACATCTTTTTCATTAAACTCTTTACAAATGTTGGGCTAAACAAATCCATGTGCAACATTTGTAATGGTTGGCTGATTGAACTGACTGTTTTGGTCTTACAAGAAGCTCTATATTGCTTTCCCTTCTAACAAGCAACACAAGTTTGATTAATTTAAAAAAAAATTAAAGTTAAACCTCTTACAAGGTTTCCCTTAACCAGTTTATTTATAGTTTTGAAATTTACATATCCAAGCCTCCTATGCCAAAGATTAGATTCATCTTGTGTGGCTTTTGCAAAGAGACAAGTGAGACCTCCTTGAGGAACAACATTCTTTAAATCAACAGTGTACATGTTATCCTTTCTAGGAACTTTAAGCAAAACATGACTTTTATCAGTTAACTTAAAGTCTGAAGATAGAACAATGCATTCAGTATCAGTAAAAAGAACACTATTCTTTTTGTCACACATTTTTGAGACACTGAAGAGGTTAAAATTCAGTTCTTTTACAAAATACACATCTTCAAAATCTAATTTACCAGTTCTTATTTTACGTTTCTCAGTAATTTTTCTTCCTTTGGAATTACCTCCAAAGGCAACAAATCCTCTATCAATTTCTTTATAATTTGTAAGATAGGATCTATTTCCTGTCATGTGCCTAGAGCATCCACTGTCAATCACTCCTTTATCCTTCAACTCTTGCTGTGGATTGCCTTGCACATAATGGTAGGAAAATTAGTTTCTTTTGGGGACCCAAGCCATTACTGACTTGGATCTGCCTTGTGCATCAATATAGTCAAATCTTTTAAAGTACATTGATGCACCATTATTTCTGGAGACATGGTCTAAAACTTTGTGCTTTGGTCTCCAAACCCAACTTACTGAGGCCTTAACAACATCTCTCTTGTTTTCCTTAACAGCACTAAGAACTGCTTTTGGCCTAGCAGTATTAACCCTTGTTCCCTTAATAGTATTAACCTTTTTAGTGAAATTACTATTATTAGTTGTTGTTATTTTGTTAAAAGGCCTTCTAGCAGTTGAATATGCATTATCAATAACATTTTTCATTGGTCTTGCATTATTCACTGCTGTTCCTGGTTAAACAGTATTAACTGGTCTAGCAGTATTAAGTAAAATTAGGCCAGACCTAGTTAAGACTGTTCTAGGAACCATGTTCCTTTTTGGACTAGGGTGAGTTAATTTAGAGAAATTCTGTTTGTTCACCCTTTGAACATTGGTCTAAACTGGTTTTGCAAATCTTCTATTATTATACCAGTTATTGTAATCATTCTTCAAATGATCAAAACTACCACACACATGACAAGCTTTATTGATCATCTCAAAATCACTTCCTAATCTTTGAGACATCTGTTGGTTCCAGTTCCTCTTGTTTCCTCTAGGACTAGGTGTGATTTCCCTATTTTTATCAACTGATGTTTTCCTAGGAGTTTTTATTTCCTTAGTAGACTTAACAAAGTTTATCTTAGCAAAACTAGGTTTATTAAACATCTCAACTGTTTTAACCTTAGGCACATCTTCTTCATCACTATCAGATACCTAATCCTCAATAATTAGGACATCATTCTCTTTCCTAACTTCTTTAGGCTTTTCTTTACTGGTTTTAGCTTCAACTACAGGCTTTTTAGTAAACTCATCTAGACTAGGATACACTAAATCAGGTTTTGGAGGCATAAAGTTCTTAGTATAGGGAGGTGGGACAACATTATACCCTAATCCTGTTTTACACTTATCCATTATCTGTCTGTCTAGAAGTTTACTTAGGTTTTTTGATGAATTTTCAAATTTTTGTACTGTAAGTTGAACCTCATCTTTTTCTTTTGTAGCCAACTCTAACTTCCTTTTAAGCTTTGTAATATCTAAATCTCTTAAATAGATTTCACGTTTTAAGAGTTTTATATCTTCCTCATACACAGACTCATTTTTCTTAAAGACTAACAGTCTAGCTTCTACAGATTCTAAACCAGTTTTATAAGAGACAACACTTATCCTAGCTGTTCTTAAGTCTTTAACTAATTGTTCATTTTGTTCTTTTAGATCTTTTACACATTCTAAACAAGATGAACAACAATTTGAGTCATTAGATACCTCAGAGTTTATAGAAGAACTTGAACTTGTTGAAGAATAAGCCATGAGATCAAAATTGGTTGGACCTTCTTCTGCTTGGTCACTCTAATCATAGCCAAAGCCATCACACTGAGACACTAAGGCATTTGAAGTAGTTTCCTTAACTGGCATAGTCCTTATGGTAGGCTTCATGTTCCTGCTATCTTGATTCCTGGGTGCCCTGCACTCCCTTGCAAAGTGTCCTCTCTTGTGGCAGTTGAAACATTCTACCTTGGACTTGTCAAACCCAATTCTTTCTTTGTTGGCCATGTCCAACTTCCTTCCAGTATTCTTAAGGAATCTTCTTGCCCTTATTGTCAGCATAGCAATGTTCCACCTCAAGTCCATCTCTTATAGATCATCAAGATGGATTTGTTGTAGATCTTCATTATCAAGTTGTAGAATACTTGGTTGGCTAGCAAAGAAGGAATAAATCATAACATCACTCAAATTTTCAACAGTTTTTGAGCTATCAGTAGCACCCTGAGTGCTAGCAGTATTAACACCCTAAGCAGTATTAACTGCTCTAGTTGTACTATTAGTGCTGCTAGAGGACAGAAATGCTATATTGTATGAGTTTGTGGTTGAGCTAGATGTCCCCTTGACCTATGATTCATAAGCCTTCAGGTTTTTGAAAAGGTCATCCAAACTCAATGTCTCAATCTCTAGTTTGTTCCTCCACACAATAGTATGCATAGTCCATTCTTGTGACAAACTTCTCAAGAACTTCTGATTGACTTATTCTTGAGGGATAACTTCACCATGCATCTCTAGTTGACTAATTAGCTTTTAAAGCCTTTCATAGGTTTGCTCAATCACTTCTGTGCTGGATGCAGCAAAGTTTTCATATTGCTGCTTTAGAAGATTTATCTGAGTTTTCTTTGTAGCAGCATTACCTCTAAATCTTTTCTCAATAGCCTGCATCAGTGTCTTAGCATCCTTATATGAGTTGAACTTTAATTGATGCTTATTAGGTAAGCCATCAACAAAGTGCTTCTTGCCTTCAACTCTGACCTTCTTTGTGCCTTCTCTTCAACACTTGTAGGAGGGATAACAGTCTCTATACCATCAACAGTTTTTGTTACTATAGGTGCATTACCATTTTATATGATCTCCCATAGAATATAATCAATGCACTGTAGGTACTAATCCATCCTCATCTTCCAGAGATCATACTCATCAGGTTGGAGTATGGGTAGCTTGATGGTTTGAGTAGATTGAGATTTTATTGCTTCTTGAAAAAGTAGATCTTATGTGTAGTAAGGTTTCTTCTTATTCAAAGCTTTTACAAGCTCTGATACCACTTGTTGATCCAAATAGAATAGATCTTGCTTAGCTTGTATAAGGCTAAGTTGTATTGAATAAATCCAAAACAACTATGATATAAACTTTGATTGTGAATATCAAAGACTATGCGGAATCTAGTCAATGATACTAATAAGAATTGCCTTTCATAGGTTTGCTCAATCACTTCTGTGCTGGATGCAGCAAAGTTTTCATATTGCTGCTTCAGAAGATTTATCTGAGTTTTCTTTGTAGCAGCATTACCTCCAAATCTTTTCTCAATAGCCTGCATCAGTGTCTTAGCATCCTTATATGAGTTGAACTTTAATTGATGTGCATTAGGTAAGCCATCAACAAAGTGCTTATTGCCTTCAACTCTGACCTTCTTTGTGCCTTCTCTTCAACACTTGTAGGAGGGATAACAGTCTCCATACCGTCAACAGTTTTTGTTACTATAGGTGCATTACCATTTTATATGATCTCCCATAGAATATAATCAATGCACTGTATGTACTAATCCATCCTCATCTTCTAGAGATCATACTCACCAGGTTGGAGTATGGGTAGCTTGATGGTTTGAGTAGATTAAGATACCATTGCTTCTTGAAAAAGTAGATCTTATGTGTAGTAAGGTTTCTTCTTATTCAAAGCTTTTACAAGCTCTGATACCACTTGTTGATCCAAATAGAATAGATCTTGCTTAGCTTGTATAAGGCTAAGTTGTATTGAATAAATCCAAAACAACTATGATATAAACTTTGATTGTGAATATCAAAGACTATGCGGAATCTAGTCAATGATACTAATAAGAATTATAATGAAACAGTAATGAACAAGATCAATAACAAACAGTTTACCAAACTTTCAGCCTCAATATAAAACGAACACTCTTAATAATGTTAGGGTTTACAAAACCTTGAAGCTACGAATATCAAAACAAAATGATTTCTAGATATCTTAATTCTATACCCTAGGTCCTCCTTTTATACACCAAGGAGTCCTAGTCGGTTTACAATATATTCTTAAGTTATCATGATCTTCTAATCAAATAACTTATACGTGAATCCTTCTTTACAAAAATAATTCTTCTCAATCACAATAAGCAAATACTAACTTGATCTAATAGTCTTAACTTGAGCAGCATCAATATTACTCTAACAGTAGTAACTAACACGAACAGTAGTAACTTTTGTCTTAGCAGTACTAACTACTTAGAATATTTTCCTTGAACTTCCTGTGCTGTAGTAACTTCAACTAACAGTCTTAACTTTTGCACTGGCAGCATTAACTTTGATAAGAATAGTATTAACTTCAAACAGCATTAAGAAGTCGTTTAATCCCAACAACATACATATAGTTTAAAGAGAGATTAGGCGAGAGAGAGATAAAGAGAGAAAGAGAGGTGAGTGAATTTCCTAGAGAGAGAAAAAGAAGAGAGAAATAAAGGAGGATTAAATTAGAGAGAAAATAGAAATCACCAACCCACATCCCTTCCTTTAGCCCTCTAATTATAGGCGTGGGGATGGTTCTAGGTTTTCATTGGGAGGTGATGTGGGACATTGCAAGTTATTACAAGTACATAACCGACAATGACCAAAAATAAATACGACCTAGTAACCAACACTTTCTAGATTCCTAAAAACAATTAATTATATAAAAGGCTAAGATCCTACTTGGACTTTCACCATAACATCAGTTGGTCTGCTAGCAATGGTGAATTCAATAGGTAAGCAACGAGCGATAATCGCATTACGAGTGCAACTCTTAGTTCCTTATGGGATTCATGGAACTAGAGTACGAGCAACTAGTGTCATGTGGCAATGATTTAAGTCTCACTTTGCCTTGGTTAAAGGATCTTAACAAGCTTAACTCAATTAAGCCGTCCAATTTTAGAATGTGTAAAGATCACACTATGTTTCACACATAGAGGATAATCACCTTGAGTTGCAATTCACCTAAATCTCACGTGGAGTGAAAGGTAATTGCAAGTATCTTTACAATTAGATGGTTATACTTAAATTTATACGGTATTAAGATTTTTATAAACATATGTGTATCAAAAAGTGTATGAAGAAGCATGCATACATTCTTCGTATCAAAAATTAAAAGAACATTTTCCTAAATTAAATCTAATCATTGTTTTAATTTTTATGTGTCCATGTTATTATAATATGCAACCTAAGTAGATACGAAATAAAATTAAGGACAATCATAAAACAACGGACACACAATTAACAATTTAAGTGTTTTATTAAAACAATGTAATCACGTATTTTATCACGGGAGAAGATTAAAGATTATCAAAACCCTAGATTAGCACCCCCCCCAAAACGTTATAAAAATCCACGTATTTCAATCAATAACAAAACAATGCAATAACACATTTTGTCACAGTGGAAAATTAAAGGATAACCAAACCCTTGATCATCATGGTTATAAATAACACAAGTGATATGATCATTAATAAAACAATGCAAAAACTTTGTTAAAAAGTTCTTATCAACCAATTTAAGTGTACTTTTTTATCATGAGAGAAAATTACTGTATAAACCAAACCCATTAATAAAATTGTACAAAACATTAATTTAGGTTTCAAATATTATTTACAAAATTAAGTTTTATTTTATTTCAAAAATCGATTTGTAGTTTACACTAGTTACAACAAAACATAAAAAGCAAATAAATGAAATAATTAAACAACAATCATATCTGACATGCAAAACCTCAACCGATGAATTCCTATGCCCGGGTTCATGAGCCATCACAAAAACCCGAGAGGTCACTAAAGGACAATCCTATAACCTAAAATAAGGCTCCCACTTGCTTTTAGACCTATTCCAAAGCAAGTAGAACCCAAAAGCTAAAAAAATTTAGCTTGGTGATTTCATATTTTCGCCTACTTTAGGACTAAGGAGTCTTCCCTAATCTTTGCAATAAACTACAAAGTTGTAGCCTACTGAATTGGGAACCTACAGATAAAAAAATTCAATGTCCAATTCCTTACAGAGTGACGAGGGTCTGTAGGCCTCTTTTGATACTACCATATTAAATAAATCATACAAGCATTTTAAAGGCTAGGGCTTCATCGGTTTTACATGTTACATATGTTAACACATTAATAATATGAATTCTACAAAAGGTTGGCTTAGTATCCATGAAAAATATGCATGTATTTGCCATGGATCACAATTAAAAACAAGTAATGAGCAAATACGCCAAATTAACAAAAGATTTAAAGCATGTAAAAACCCCCTGTCATGTACATGTAAAACCCGTGACCTAGTTTTGAGACCTCTTAGGGTTGAATTTTCAACAAAAAATTGCCCTAAGTGCTGTTTAAAATCAGGTAAAAGAAAACAGGCAAAAACTTGAGTTTTTGGCCAATTTTAAGTGTCACAAGTAACCTAAAACATCATATGATGGCTGATGCCACTGCATTGTTGGAATTTATATATTATTAAAAAATTATAAACATATAATTATGCAGCATATTAGGTTCCAAAGGTGGATCCATATGATTTGTATAGATTAACTAATAACTATGTTATTTACCTTTTGTAGTGTAATCGGATGAACAAACAGAGCTAAGAACGAAAACCATTTTTCTTCATAAACCTACGAAATAATTAAATCACTAAATTAGCTGATCTCTATGAATCATTCACATTACACGTCTTCCCGTATTAACCGAATGCCAGTTCCTTGATTTCACGATCTAAACACGAACCCTAGTTTCTTCTTAGTTAAAAACCGATTCTAAACCCTAAAAGGGATTAATGGGGATCGGCTAATAGGTGAGGATAAGGGAGAAGTGTTTTCTTGATGTTTTTGTTAAGTTATGAGGATTATGATTTAATTAAATTCTAATATACCTTAACCAAACTTGGTCTCTAAGTCAAACTCTTCCTCCTCATCTTTTTTTCCATTAGGCCAGCCACGCCCTTAACTTTATAGACTTTCCATATTGTTCAGGTTTAGTCCAATTAACTAAGTCGAACACTAATTAAACAGAACCTTATAGTTAATTAATGCGTATAACGGATTAATTAACGACTGTTAAATGATTCATGAACTATTGGCTAATATAATTAATATGATTACAATTACATTAGAATTGGTAATACCTCAGTGTATACGTGTGTGACCCTATAGGCTCACGTATCTCCAGTCGTATAATTATTTAATATGATTCAGCACTTTCTAATAACTTCTAATGGTAAGATTGCAGATTCTGGTGCTAACCAACATATGACTTACAATGATAAGGAATTGACTAATATTTTTGATATCTCACATCTTAAAATAAAGGTTGGTCCTCCCAATGGGACTAAAGCCTTTATTGCAAAGATTGAAATCTCAAATTAACCAATAATTTAACTATGTATGATTTGTTAGTTATCCCAGAGTACTGTATCACTCTCAATTTTTTTCATAATGTTATCCCACTTACTAATCCATAACACAACACTAATAAGCTACCAATAAGCTACAACACACATATAAAAATAAGAAAGAGAGAAAGACATGTAGAGAGAGAAAGCTAGAGAGAGAAAGAGAGATGGATGATTACTATAGGAAAATGGTAACCAATAACCTTCACCACATGAGCTGAAGGGGTATTTATAGTCCCCTAACCCTAAGAGGCGTATGGGCTTGCTTACTCGGGCCAAGCTTGGCTTAAAGTGGGCTAAGAGCCTGAAACATAGACAATATTAGATTATAGTCCAAGCCCGTTAAACCCAACTAGCCTATTACAAACTAAGACTAATAATGACTTAAGATGACTGATAACATTCTTGTTTGACTTAACAAAATTAAGGCTAACAATCTCCTTCAATGTTGAGGTGATCTTGATTTGACTTTGTCTCCTCCAATGTTGAAGATTTGATATGACTTTTATGCTTTGCCTTCTTCGGTCTTGTCTTTGTCTTTTCTTGTTTGTAATGGATTTGTTCCTTCATGCTTTGTGATCTTGATCTTGAGCATTAATCTTTTAACTTTTAGTTCTTGAGATCTTTATTTTGCATCATTTCCTTCTCTTGAATCATCTTGTTTTGAATTTCGTGATCAACTTGTGCTCTTGACCAACATACTCATACTTGTCTTGAAAGCTTGTAAACTCCTCTTCTTCATCAAGGCTAACACACTCTTCTATCAAATATTTCTTTGGTTAACAATCTCCTCAAAAGACGATTCCTTGTTTGACTTTAAAGATCTTTGACGATGAGGAAGTTTGTGATTATCAGAGTTGCTGAATTTGACATGAACTTGAGCTTTCTGACCGATTACATTCTAGTTCGGCAGTAACAGTCTTGATGTTGAATGATTAACTTTTAAAGATTAAATATGAGCATTTGGTAATGAATACGACTTAGCTGAAGTGAGGCTACAACACCGAAGTTTGTACCTACATTTGAATGTTAGTAATAAACAACAGATATGGACGAATATGGCTTTCTCATTCGTCTAGATTCAATTGAAGTAACCTTTGGTTCCATAAGGGCCAACCTATGATCAGGTAGGTTCAATTTGGAAGAACCTCCTTGACAGGGTTTCCAGCTTAAAGTGTAGGATCTTCTAAAACGGATGTATTAGATTCACCATGCTTGCATATTCTCATTACAGGAACGTCTCAAAGCAGACAGCATGATAAGAGTAAATCAGATAGTTACTATATTTCTGATTAAGTCGTCAATTCATTTACTCGACCAATAATTGATACTGTAACACCCCCAAATTGGGTCGCAGTAGAATAAGGGTCTGGGGCGTGTTACTTCATAGATCAATAACACAAGATATATATAGAACGACCAAAAAGTCGTTTTAAAACTAATACATTGGATTTAACAAGCAAGATCACAAGGATAATGCGTAGGACTCTTGTTACAACTTGTGAGCTTAATGGTGTTCAACAAGTGTATTTTGACATTGTGTTCCTAATGAGATTTATAATTTGATCCTTTTGGCTATTAAGACTCTATTTGTGCACTTTGGTTTTAGATATATCGGGAGCTGGAGCTGACTGCCATCTATTCAATATCAACAATCTTGGAGTAAGAGATTTAATAGATAACATGTGTATCTCCGTGATAAATGAGACAAGTATCTTTTGAGAGAAACTCGAATGGTTAGGAAGGGTTGTGCATTGCATCACTGGGTCCATGATCGCTTTATTCAATACCAACAATCATCTTGTGATTTTTGAAGATTATTGTAATGGACTCGGTTTCTGCCCTAAAGTGTGTGGAGGTGCTTCTTTCCTTTTCCACCCTTTATCCATACAATTCTTTTACATTCTTCAACCCCTTCGATGTTTACCAAGACATCATCACTATCACCATGTTGTGATTGTTTCGGTGTTAACTCATGTCTTTGTCCACATTTTTCCCTTATTCTCATTGATCTCCAATCATACCTAAGGACTTCTAATCTAACTATGGAATGTTCATGGGTAGATCCCTCCAATTTTGGTTGGATCATAGGACTTATACCTAACCTTAACCACCTTATGACTTCATCGACGTCATGAGTGAATTGGTTGTTTGGTATAGTGATCGAAACCATAAAACCATTAAAAATCAATCAAAGTGTTAGATAGAAATCAATACATTTTTAACACTTTGAGAGTTTTACTTTCCGAAATACTCCCCCTACATATGTGCATCGAGATTAGAAATTGGTTTGCACATGTGGGTAGAAGTTATGCACTTAGAGTCTTAAAGATCACATTCTTCTAGATCACATTTTCTCCCCTTATTTTAAATAATAAATCTTTTAGTATTTGAAATACCAATTGATTGAAATGACATTTTCTTACAAACGTGTCGGAAGAAGAATGTATTCATAGCATGAAATATGGATAATTTTCTTGATTGCCTTGGTGAACAGTGGTGCAGTGGACTTGAGCACATAGTTTTAAAATGACATTGATAAGGTCTTGAAAAATTATGCTCAGTTTTCCACGTGAATTTGACGCTTGAAGTACCACATTTTAATTTCACTAAATGTTTTTGGATACATAAGATTGACATTTATGAGATGTACGCAAAAAACATAAAAAGGCTTTGGTTTAAAAAAGCCTCCCCCCCTCAAAAATTGATTCACTTATGAAAATGACATTTTTGAGCATAATTGTACCAATTGTTAAATATACCGAGGAAGGGAGTGTTGAACACGCAATTTTAACATATACCACATATAATGGAAAGGTACCACAAATTATATTTTAAACAATTTGACTTTGAAAGTTCTTTTTGAAAAATTATGTTCAACGGTTTTAAAACACCACATGATAGAAGACTTCTCTTCTATTTTTAGAGTAAGCACACTAAAACGTACACTTCCCTAACATTTGAGTCCGGGTTACAATCTGAGGTAACTGTAAGCCATTTTCATGAGCTCAAAAGTTTGGAATGTTTTGTATAGGAGCCCAAGACCTGAGAAATTTGACTTTCTCGTTGATAGGATAAGTTATCTTAAAAGATACACTTTCCATACAATTAGGTCTGAGTTATGTACTGAAATGTCCATAAGTTATAAAAAATTTAGAAATGACATGTTGTTAGCCCCAAAATATTAAGTCAAACATGGAAGCTCGGTTATACAACAAGGAAGCTTTGATCTTTATACTATTTAGGTTGTAATAAGATAGAAAAGGTAAACGGGCTCCTTTATGTAATCTAAATGTGTATGCGTGATGTGTTGTTGTGTGGTGTTAATTTTATGATTTCAAGTTTTAAATTTATATTTTGCCGACTTAACCAAAAACAACACTTTAACGGGCAGTGTACCTGATCGGTGAAAGTTTCGTGGTAAGTAGGGTGTCGATCACTAAGAGCGAGAAACAATATTTTCAATTTATTAATATTTTGGTTATCTAAACTAAGTTAATTCTATTTTATGTTAAACCTATGCTAAACCTATGTTAATCCTAAATCTAACGGATAAGAGGGGTTTTCAGCCTGAGAGACTAGCACGGGTTTGATGTTGACTAAAATCAAGTTAAGACACTAAAACACACGCAAGCAAATTAACAAAAGATAAAAGAGCTGTCTAGCCAAATCAGAACGTTGGTTTGTTTATTTAGTGCAACGATTACGTATCTCGAGGCGGCATATCATTTTTAAGATTAAGGCGGTACTTCTTCCTTAAACCTAGACACGTAGAATTCTGTCACAATTAAACGCATCCGCATAAATCATCCTTATTTGCTGATTATAATCTATCTTAGGGATTAAAGCAATGATGATCCTATTAAACCCTAGCTCATGGAGACTTTACCCACTTACTGCTTAAAGGTAATTCATACACTAGTAGTCCACTAACCAACTCGTTACCAATTAATTGAGAACGTACTCATTGATCCCTGGGTCACCTGTCGGTCCAACTAAGCTCACTATCTAAGGGCAAAGATAAGTCATTATTTGTGATCCTGTTGGTCTAGATGTATAAATCACTATACGGAGAGCTATCCTGACATCTAGATTACTTGGTTTGTATCACTAGATCCAGTTGAATGATAGGTCGCATACAAAAGCACGTAAACAAGTATATATTGATAAACATAAACAAGCAATCAACGATAAATTAAGCAATTGAGACAAACAAACCAAACATTTAGATCTTCATAATAATGGCTAATACCTGAAGGTATTAGCCTTCAAACGTCGTAATCAATACAAGAGTAATAATTTAGCCAAGATAAACTAACCGAGTTAACGAATGATACCAAAAACTAGATTACAAGAGTATAAGATATTAAAAGTTGTTTCCTATTAAATTAATCACGTTGCAAGGCCTCTTCTACTCTTCTTCTCCTCTTAAAATCAACTTTTATGGTTTAGGTATCGAAAATATGATTTAGCACACTTAAAACTTGTTTTTGAGTTTTCTATTTATAAGGTCTGGAAAAAGGTCAATACGGCGTATCGAAAGTCTTCGATACGGCGTATTGGGGGGTTTCTTGGAGTAGGGACCACGTTCGATATCTTTCAGAATATTTTATTTCCATATGGCTTGAATACGGCGTATTGGTCTTTCCTGGATACGTCTATTGGATCTTTTTTTCTTTGTAGTCTTTAGTGAAGTGTAGGCACAGATATGCCGTATCTTCCTTGATGGATACGACGTATTGGTTGTCAGAACAGTAATCTTCAAATATGTTCGTTTAAGCTCCAGAATATGTGCCTTTTAGTTAACTTTCACCAAGTACTCCATAATTACTGCAATTCTCAAATACAAACGATTAAGTAACAATTCTTTGCAATAATTATACAAAATGGGTTAATTACATGGGATAAATGATGCTATAAAAGTGACGTTATTTGATGTCATCAAATATGCCCCTACTTGAATCCTACTTGTCCTCAAGTAGCCTTTAGAAGTTTGTGAAAATGTATCCCTAAGGATTTTTCTGTTAAGCATTTATTTGATCTATTACAAGTACACAACCAAACACCTCACAAAATAGGAAGATAAAAACACTCAAATCACTCAACTAATCTATGTGGTAACATGTAACTAATTCGCTCAATTGCTCAGTCGTGACAAGTATTCTATCATAGGCTTGGCAAGGATACACATCTCCACCACTAGAGCTAAGGAGTAACAAGTTTATAAAGGTAAAATCAGATCTCATAAAACTGGCTAATACCTGAAAGGATATTTAGCCTTTAAACGTCGTAAATCAATCCAAGAGTAAATGAATTTAATCCAAGGAAACCTAATCGATTAACGAATTATACCAAAAACGTAGATTACAAGAGTATAAGAGATTAAAAGTTGTTTCCTATTGAATTAATCACGTTGCAAGGCCTCTTATGCTCTTCTTTTCCTCTAAAAATCAACTTTTATGGTTTAGGTATCGAAAAAATATAATTTAGCACACTTAAAACTCATTTTTGAGTTTTTATTTATAAGGTTTGGAAAAAGGTCGATACGGCATATCAAAGGCTTCGATACGGCGTATTGGGGGTTTCTTGGAGTAGGGACCACGTTCGATATCATTCAGAAATATTTTATTTCCATATGGCTTGAATACAGGCGTATTTGGTCATTTTCCAGGATTACGGCTATTAGTATCTTGTTTCTTTGTGGTCTTTATTGAAGTATAAGTCACAGATATTCCCGTAGTCTTCCATGATGGATACGGCGTATTGTTGTCAAACAATAATCTTCCAATATATGTTTCGTTAATAAGCTCTAGAATAATGTCCTTTTAGTTAACTTTCACCAAGTACTCCATAATTACTGCAATTCTCAAATATAAACGATTAAGTAACAATTCTTTGCAATAATTATACAAAATGGGTTAATTACATGGGATAAATGATGCTGATAAAAGTGACATGTTATTTTGATTCATCAAATATGCCCCTACTTGAATCCATACTTGTCCTCAAGTAGCCTTTAGAAGTTTGTGAAAATGTATCCCTAAGGATTTTTCTGTTAAGCATTTATTTGATCTATTACAAGTACACTACCAAACACCTCACAAAATAGGAATATAAGATTTGAATGTTTGGTTTGTTTATCTCGAATGCTTAATTTATCGTTGATTGCTTGTTTATGTTTATCAATTTATACTTGTTTACGTGCTTTTGTATGCGACCTATCATTCAACTGGATCTAGTGATACCGACCATGTTAGCTAGATGCCGGGATGACTCTTCATATAGTGATTTATATATCTAGACCAATAGGATCACAAATAATGACCTATCTTTGCCTTTAGATTAGTGAGCTTAGTTGGACCGACAGGTGACCCTTGGGATCAACGAGTAAGTTCTTAATCAATTGGTAAAGACTTGGCCAGTGGACTACTAGTATATAAATTGCCATTAAGCAGTAAGTGGTTAAAGTCTCTATGAGCCAGGGTTTAACAAGATAACCATTGCTTTAACCCCTAAGATAGATTATAATCAGCAAATTGAATGCTTTATGCGGATGCGTTTAATTGTGACAAAATTCTACGTGTCTAGGTCTTAGGAAGAAGTAACGCCTAAGTCTTAAGAATGATATGCCGCCTCAAGATAAGTATTCATTGCACTAAATAAACAAACCAACGTTCTAATTGGATTAATCATGGTTAATATAGTTTTCTTATATTTGGCTAGACCTCTCTTTTATCTTTTGTCTATTTGCTTGCGTGTTTTATTGTGTCTTAAGTTGATCTAAGTTACTACAAATATGTGTCAGTCTCTCAGGCTGAAAACCCCCTTATCTATTAGAATTTGGATTAACATAGGTTTAGTGTTTTTGTTGTGGTGAGCTTATTAGAATTTATTGGATACGGCTTATTTAAAATTTTTACATTCGGCTTATATAATTTTTTTTCTTCTTCTTTTCTTTCTATTTTGCTTATTACTCTAACAAGTTTTTTTTATATATAAAAACTATTCACGCGGCCTACAAAATTATAGTGGTTCAAAAACAGTTTTGTAAGAAAAACAAATTTTTTTGCTTTATCCCTTGAACACAAAATTTTGTCTTATTTATTATTCTTGTTGCAAAACCTATAGGCTAAACAGTTTACAAAGCTCAAACTTTCTTTACAAAAACTCTTGTTAATTTGTGCGCTTTTGTTTGTGGCTTCTTTGTTGTTTCAAATGGTTTTTTTGTTTTTAAAAGCTTATTTATTAAGTCCTTGACATAGCTTGTTCAAGATTATTATAGTTCTAGGTCGTGGGGTTTTTTTGTAGTTTTAAAAGCATATTTACAAGCTTATTGACAAGCTTAATTTATGGGTTAAAGCTGCTTATTTGAGCTTTTTGGTTAGCTTATTTTCCTTGGTCACGGTTGGCACAAGAAAGAAAGGACACAAGGCGTTTTGTTCATCTATGTAAAAGATAAGAAAAAAGGACATAGTACGTTTTTGTTTCCATCCTAGACGATTTATACCATTCTGTTACACGGGCAATTTATACATTTAGTAGAGGTGATCTATATGTGAACGAAAGCGGGCGATCTATACGTGAATGTAAAATAGGCGATGTATACATCTGAGTAACAAGGGCAATCTATACATAACATCGTGGGCGATCTATACAACAAACCAAAGGTGATCTATACCGTTTTCTTTGTGAGGCGATTTATACGTTCAAACAAGAGGCG
This sequence comes from Tanacetum coccineum, assembly GCA_026074375.1. Taxonomy (NCBI): domain Eukaryota; kingdom Viridiplantae; phylum Streptophyta; class Magnoliopsida; order Asterales; family Asteraceae; genus Tanacetum; species Tanacetum coccineum. Next base: position 13,162 of record BQNB010051721.1, on the reverse strand, counting down.
AACAATACATTTCACGTGTTGGAGATCTATACGTTTCAAACATTTTGGGTGAAGTATATCATCTAACAGGCGATCTATACCATTGCTAACATGGGTGATTTACACATGTGACTAGGGCTTTATATAATATGAAAAATAACTAAATGAGTTATACTAAAGCATATTAAGAACAACGTGCTCATTCGTGCTCATTCATGTTGTTTCGGTTTTTCAGATTTGTGTTTTGGTTGCTCGCGGATCTTCTAACTTATACCATTACGATCGTGATCCTTTTTCGATCATCGTGGTGTGTTCATTTTTCACCGACGATAACCGTTATCATTTTATAAAATTTTAAACGAGGATGATGAAGTTTAGGAAGGAAGTCATTTTCATTAATTAACTAGAATTACACAATGACACATGCAATCCTTGCATTTCAAGTCCATTGCATCACTCGTCCTTGTTGAATTAAAAACCCTTCAAGTTGATATTGAATTACACCGTTAGTCCTTATTCTTATAAAACAGCCCATTAGTCCTTCAAAGTGAACCGTTATTACACTGTTAGTCCCTATTTGAGTTTTAATCAACCGTTAATCATTTCAAGCTTAAAGTTTGTGCACCAGTCATCGTTTTAAGCTCATCAAATCGTTAACAAAAGTTCAAATACTTCAAATACAACAACGATTTCACCAACAATTAATTATTTTCACTGTTTATCTTGATTTTGTAAAATCCCACAAAATACTCACATATTTTTCAGTTTAAATCATAGATTTTTAAAATCTCATGATCGTTAATTGTTTCGTCAAAACCACAACAAAATCACTTAATCTACTTAAGATCCTTAAATTTCACACATCGAATTTCAATGGAATCTTTGAATTCTAATTCTCAAGAGAGAGAGATGCATCAGTTGCAACAAATGCAAGACAAGGCAAATGAAAGTTGCACGATATCATTTTGACTACTTCATTCACACCTCAAGGCTCTTTTAAACAACGACTTAAAAGGAACTTCCATCGAGGGAGGATTCGAACGGGTATTTGCAACACTCTTTGAGCAAGATGTTCAGACCTTCACAAGAACAATGTTCGTAAACTTGGATCAACTAGAAAAACATCTTTCCAAAGAAGAATTTCAAGAACTTGAATCCTCTAGTGCATTTAGAGTACTTTTGCAACAATTTCAGACGTTCCTCTATTCACGATTCCCGTTCGATACTGATGAAGGTCTCATGATACGTAAGTACTTTATTGCATATACAAAAGGCCGATGTTCCATTATTCCATGATAAACTGATACAGCACGTGGAATCTCTTCGGGATTCAATTCAGGAAAGAGCAAAGCATAAACGAGAGTATGACAGAAGGATGAATGACAGAATGATGCAGTCAAAAGAGGGAAAGGTTGATTCGAGTAAAGCATTAGATGCTGGTTTGGTTGTTACAGAAAGCAATGAGATAGAATCAGAAAGGCATGTTTCAAGCAACAGATTCAGGAAAGATACACATGCTGAGGATGCAGATATCAACTCCGTGAATGACAAACAGCCAATGGCTGAGGTACAACTATTTGCTGAACATAATATACGTGCTAATGAACAACAACATTCTGAGCAATCTGAATCCGTTTATGACACATATTTGTTGGAAAAGGTTGATAGAAATACCATTCCTAAATCAACAGATATAAGTCATAGGGGAGCAGAGATTGACCAGAATGCTGATGATGAAAAATGTCAAGTTTCATGTCCTTTGCTTGATTCATCATTTGATAACATGACAACTAAATTTTCAAACCAATTTCTCGAATCTGAAAATATTTCTCTCAAAAAGACCGTTGCCCAACTTCAAAAAGACTTTTCAAGAATGGAAACACATTGTGTTAACATGGAACTTAAATATCAAAATCAAGTTTTAAAAAATGGGCAACATGGTCAAATTTTGAATGAAACAAATAATAAAGCCAATATTAAAAGGGAAATTAATGTTTTGAAAACTAGAAACATTGATCTAGAAAGTAGTTTGGCTAGATTACTTGCAGAGAATGAGAAGTTAAATAAGGAAAATGAGCATCTAAAACAGACTTACAAAGATGTTTCTGATTCCATCAAAAAGACAAGTGTTCAGACCAAAGATCATGTGGATTCTTTGATTGTCCAACTGAACTCTAAGTCAGTTGAAAATGTTGATTTAAAAGCTCAGATACAGGAAAAGGTTTTTGCGAATGTAGCATTGAAAAATGAATTAAGAAAGTTAAAAGGAAATAGCGTGGATACTAAGTTTGTAAAACCATCAATCTTGGGAAAACCGGTTTTACAACAATCCAGAAACTAATCAGTTGTTAGACAACCGAATGCGTTTAAATCTGAACGACCTAATTTTTCAAAACTACGATTTGCCTCCCAAGTTGATGTGAATAATGTTTTGTCAAACCAGTCACTCAACATTATTTGCCTAAAGGAAGAGAATCTGCTTTTGCAAAACCTAATTATATGATTGCACCTGGCTCATCTAGGAATAGTTCTAAAGAATCGTATAGGTCAAATGACATAGCTCATAATTACTATCTAGAGGAATCTAAGAAAAAGTCACAAGACAAAAATAGGAATCTTAAACCTAGAGAAATGCCTTCTGGTAGAACACACTACACTCCTAATGCTTGTACACCAAAACCTAGGAGCTATAATCAAAGATTTAGGAATTGGTCTGCATCTAAGAGTAGTGAGGAAACGCTAAAAGTTGTGCAAAAAGCAGATCATTCTAGGAATCCTAGTTCATTTTTAGACTCCAGACACTTTGTTTGTTCAACTTGTCAGAAATGTATCTTTAATGCAAATCATGATGTCTGTATAACAAAATTCCTGAAATAGGTGAATTCTCGCGTTCGGGTTCAATCCCCTAAGATTAGAAACAGTAACAAACCCGTAGAATCAAAGATTCATACTCAGAAACCTAGTAGGCAGATTGTTACATGACATAGGTTTTCTCCCACTAAGTCTTTCGCTGTACATGAGAAAACAAACACTCCTAGATCTTGCCTTAGGTGGATACCGACGGGTAGAATTTTTAACACTATTGGTCTTAGGTGGGTTCCAACTAGAAAGACATTCACCTCTAGTATAACAAAGGTTGACTGTAAACCCCCAAATGGTTCAAATGAAGATATCACTAACCCATATGAATGCGATCAAACTCTCAATGTCAGTGCAGGTACATCTTTCAATCTTAAAAAGGAAAGACTTAGAGTTTGGTTGCTGAAAAAGTTGATGTCTAAGAATCAAGTGCCTCAGGGGATACACAAACAAAAACAGTCTCCAAACAATTCTCAAGGTGTTAGAGAACAACAAAAACATGCACATTTTGATGATCCATGCCATGAACTTCTCCATAGAGTCTACATTTCACAGGGATCATCTTCAAATGTACACAAATGATTAAAAGAACTGCAATGGCGTTTGTAGATAACTCTTCAGGCCACGTTCCTCAAAGAAAAGAAAAGTGTACATTTCAGTGCGCTTTATCTTCAAAAGAAGAGAAATCTTCTTGTTTTTAACCATTCTCATCAACAATGATATGTTCTCACATGCTCGGATATTATTCAAGTGGATCAACATACATTAACTTGTATTTTAGCTCACTTGGTTAATCAAAAATGGAAATCATATATGCAATTTTTGAAGGGGGAATAGTGAGCAAAATATGGTCAAAAGTTGATTGATTTTTCAAATGGTCAAAATGGCTTCTAAACAATTCAGTTTAGGACCCGGGCTTCATTATATGACTCCTGCTACATCCAGTATAAGACTCAGTTCAAATCCTATTTCTCAACAACCTTGCTTGCCACCAATAAGAGATTATTGGGATCGTTTGTTCCAACCAATGTTCGATAAATACTTTAACCCTCCACCAATTGCTGTTTCTCTAGTTCAAGAAGCTGCTGCTCCAAGAGCTGAAGTATTAGCTGATTCTCCTGTGTCAACTTCCATTAACCAGGATGCTTCATCAACAAGTATTCCTTCATCACAAGAACATGAACAGTCTCTAATTATTTCTCAAGGTTTTGAAGAATCACCAAAAACACCAACATTTCTTGATGATCCACTTAACGAATCTCCTAGTGAAGACTCGACTCCTCAAGGATCATCATCTAATGTGAGACAAATCCACACTCTATTTGAACACCTTGGTAGATGGACTAAGTATCATCCTATAGCAAACGTGATCGGTGATCCTTCTCGCTCTGTATCTACAAGGAAGCAACTTGAAACTGATGCCATGTGGTGTTATTTTAATGTCTTCCTTACTTCAGTAGAACCTAAGAACTTCAAACAAGCAATGACCGAACCGTCATTGATCGACACAATGCAAGAAGAAATTCATGAATTTGAAAGACTTGAAGTTTGGGAATTGGTGCCATGTCCTGATAACGTGTTCTTGATCAAACTCAAATGGATTTATAAGGTCAAAACAGATGAATCCGGTGGGGTACTAAAGAATAAGGCTCGACTAGTTGCTCAAGGATTCAGACAAGAAGAGGGAATCGATTTCGAAGAATCATTTACACCGATTGCTAGAATTGAGGCCATTCGTATCTTCGTAGCATATGCCGCTCACAAGAATATAATAATCTACCAAATGGACGTCAAAACGGCTTTCTTGAATGGAGAGCTCAAAGAAGAGGTCTACGTTTCTCAACCAGAAGGATTTGTTGAACAGGACAACCCATTGCATGTGTACAAGCTCAAAAAGGCTCTTTACGGTCTAAAACAAGCACCACGTGCATGGTACGATATGCTGTCAAGCTTCCTCATCTCTCAACAATTCTCAAAAGGTGCAGTTGATCCAACACTCTTCACACGGCATGCTGGAAGCGACATATTACTAGTACAAATTTATGTTGACGATATAATATGAAACAACCCGAGTTTCACGACGCGTATGACGATCGCGAATTCGACGTCATAATTATTATTTTATAAATTCGTGTGAGCGAACGTCGACATTTAAAATTTTATTTGTCGTAAATAATTATTTTCATATTTTAATACGAACGGAAATTTAAAATATTTATTTTTGACTTTTCGCGAGTCAATGTTTGACCGCCCGTTCGTTAATCGTTTTAAGTATTGTAAAAATTTACGGCGTGTCTCATTATTATTTTTATGATCGTAAAATATTATTTTACGAACCGTGTCTTCTTTGTTCCTTGACCTTGGCCAAAGCTCGCGTTTAAGGCTCGCGTTTTATTTAAAAGGGTACAAGTTACCTTTTATAATTAAACTTTACACAATGTTTTACAAAAAAAAAATAATAAATTAAAACTTTGCATGCCCATGACCATAGCCTAAGGGGAAACTTTTTTTACTTTCCGGCATATTTCCGATATCATTGGGAGCTTTTCCTTGATTCCTAATTTTTATTATTTCGATTAATTGATATGATTTTTTGTAAATACGTATATATGTGGTGAACTCGATTGAAACTTGCGGCGCAGGAAATAATATGATGTGGATGTTAAAGTAGGCTTATTATGAAATTATAAGGTATATTGAATATAGTTTTGATGGGTTTTTGGGTCGAAAATGGGTTTTAAC
>BQNB010051720.1:0-40839 GCA_026074375.1 Tanacetum coccineum | reverse complement strand
TATTGTAGTTGTGATGGTTGAATAATACTTATATACTTAGTAGCTTATTTCTATTTTTGGCTTAAGAATAAGCTTATGCGGCTTATTTATTGGCTTATTAGCTTTCGGACTTAAATGGGTCGCGAGGAAAGTGATTTTGGTTATTACATATTCTTGTCATATTTTTATAGCTTATTATGGTGGCTTATTCTAGAACTACAAATACTACGTAGCTTATTGTCTTATTTAAAACTATACGTATTTGGTTTGGGGCTTATATAACCCATGGGCCAATAAGTCGCGGCTTATTGTGGACCTTATTACGGCCCGACTTATTTTTATAACTTTGGTTGTAACTTATTTTGATATCTCGAAAAGCACGTGGCAATCGGCTTAATAAACAAGCTCGTATTGGCTTTTGTGGGCTTACATAGCTCATGTGTCGTTGTATGGTGTATATTTTTATGATTCAAGTTTTAAATTTATATTTTGCCGACTAAACCAAAAACAACACTTTAACAAGCAGTGTACCCGATTGGTGGTAGTTTCGTGGTAAGTAGGTTGTCGAACACTTGAAGCGAGGTTAAATCTATCAGTTTATTAATATCTTGGTTATCTAATCTATGTTAATTCTAATCTAAGTCAAACCTATGCTAAACCTATCTTAGTCCTAATCCTAATTCTAACGGGTAAAAGGGATTTTCAGTCTGAGAGACTAGCACGGGTTTGGTTGGTGACTACAATCAATTCAAGGCACTTTAACCCACGCAAGCAATTAACAGAAGATAAAAAAGCGGCTGAGCCAAATATAAGAAAACCGTATTAACCATTATTAATCCGATTAGAATGTTGGTTTGTTTATTTAGTGCAATGATTTCTTGTCTCGAGGTGGCATATCATTCTTAAGACTTAGGCGTTACATCTTCCTAAGACCTAGACACATTAATTCTGTCACAATTAAATCATTCGCATAAAGCATCCTTATTTGCTGATTATAATCTATCTGAGGGATTAAAGCAATTGTGATCTTGTTAAACCCTAGCTCATGGAGACTTTAGCCACTTACTGCTTAATGGCTCTTTATATACTAGTAGTCCACTTAATTAAGAACGTACTCGTTGATCCCAAGGGTCACATGCCGGTCCAACTAAGATCACTAATCTAAAGGCAAAGATAGGTCAATATTTGTGATCCTATGATTCTAGATATATAAATTGCAATATGGAGAGCTATCCCGGACTCTTAGCCTACGCCCAAACAACACCGAAGTTGCAGCGCATTAAATATGTAGGACTAGACCCAGTTGAATGATAGGTCGCATACTTAAGCACGTAAACAAGTATATTGATAAACATAAACAAGCATTCAATGATAAATTAAGAAATCGAGATAAACAAACCAAACATTAAGATCTTCATAACAATGGCTAATACCCGAAGGTATTAGCCTTCAAACGTCATAATTAATACAAAAGTAATGATTTAGCCAAGGTAAACTAACCGAGTTAACGAATGATACCAAAAACTGAACGATTACAAGAGTATAAGAAATTACACGTTGTCTCCTATGGAATTAATCGCGTTGCTCGACCTCTTCTGCTCTTTTTCTCCTCTGAAAATCGACTTTTATGGTTTAGGTATCGAGAATATGATTTAGCACACTTAAAACTCATTTTTGAGTTTTGTATTTATAGGGTCTGGAGTCGGTTCGATACGACGTATCCAATGGCTTGGATACGGCGTATTGGGGGTTTCTTGGAGTAGGGACCATGTTCGATATCTTCCAGAATCTTCACATTCTATATCTTCAATACGGCGTATTGGTCTTCTCTGGATACAACGTATAGATCTTGCTTCCTTCGTGGTCTTTGGTGAGTGCAGGCACGGATACACCGTATCTTCCTTGATGGATACGGCGTATTGGTAGTCAGAATCATTAATCTTCAAAATATCTTCGTTTAAGCTCCAGAATGCACACCTTTTGTTAACTTTTACCAAGTACTCCATAATTACTGCAATTCTCAAATATAAACGATTAAGTAACATTTCTTTGCAATAATTATACAATATGGGTTAATTACATGGGATAAATGATGCTATAAAAATGACGTTATTTGATGTCATCAAATATCTCCCCACTTGAATCCTACTTGTCCTCAAGTAGCCTTTAGAACTTTACAAAAATATATCCCTAAGGATTTTTTCGTTTAAGCATTTATTTGATCTATTACAAGTACACAACCAAACACCTCACAAAATAGGAAGATGAAAACACTCAAATCACTCAACTAATCTATGTGGTAACATGTAACTAATTCGCTCAATTGCTCGATCGTGACGAGTATTCTATCATAAGCTTGGCAATGATACACATCTCCACCACTAAAGCTAAGGAGTAACAAGTTTATAGAGGTAAATATGGGTTTTATGACAAGGCTTAGGGTTGATCATTCTAAATCTTTCACCAGAAGTACCACTCCAACAAGGCAGCTAAAGCACACATACATGGCTGTAACGATGGAATAGACATGTGTGTTCGATCACATCCTCATTCGAATTTAACCAACGGTTAGGATGAAGAATGATATAGGGTATGGATCTTCTAACTTTCATCAATAGTAATAAACCAACAAGGTAGCTGAGACATGCATACATGGTCGTAACGACGGAATAGACGTACATGCTCGATCATATCCTCATTCGCGTAAAACCCATGGCTAATGATTAGGAAAGGGAAATAAATTGTTGTTAAATAAAAAGTACGAAACAAATAGATTAAGACTAAGATACAAGTTGCTAGACACGTTTCTCGACCGTTATCATGATAAAGACACAACTATTTATAGACGTCTTGATCATAGATCAAAAACAACAACCTAAGTTGGCATTCCCATAACTGTCAACTTCCCAACCATCCCATACTTTACATACTCTACAAAGTAAGTGGTGATATCTTCCACTTTATACAAAACTTTACATCGTTGATTTATAAGACGTATCAACGAATAATCAATCCTTCATGTAATTCCTTTGGTAATGCTCTTGCGAAACGATTATCTTCAAACTTTTCATCTCTTTCTTTTTTGTTGCAATTTTTCTATTTTTTTTACTATACTAACTACGAATCTCGGTGTAATTTCACCATCTTCACGATCATAATAATTCCGGGTAATTTCTTCGATAATTCGTATGTTCTTCGGACGTACTATATTTGTTGATTGGTTAGTAATAAAGACATGAGTTTAGACTTACGTATACACTTTTCCCATTTGCATGTGAAACTGGTCAACTGTTACAAGATAGGAATAATTACACAAGACTCGAGAAATACATACTTTACACTTTAAGCAACTAGCAATTGTAAATTAAACTTAATCTAACAGGGTAGGTTAAGGTGTAAAGGTGTAACGAAACAAATAGTTGGTGTAATTCCTAAATGATTGGCTCTACAGGTTGTTCTAGAGGTATTACTCTTATAGTGAGAGTAAACAAAGGGTTTATACGGGGGGTTAACTAACCAGTGTAGTTAGTTAATAAACAACATGGATAGGTTTTTTGGGTGTAATCCTAAAAATTTACCAATTTAAACAAGTTACTCCATCTAAATCCATAGTACTCATCATTGTGATCTCGAGTGATTTACCAAGCCAAGTTCTAAAGTCTACTACATCACCGGCACACTCATATTTTTGTGGAATTTGGGTAAACATTTGGAAACGGATAGGTTAAATCCTCACAATATCTAATAAGGGTTGTTGTGTGCGGGTTATGTAACATGTAATTTCACAAAAGTATGCTTGAATTTTTTTTAAATTTAAGCATTTTAATGTGAAAAATAGGACAAGTAAACATTCTAATTTCATCCCCCACTTGAATTATACAACGTCCTCGTTGTATGAATAAAATATTAAAAACGGGAATTAAAAGAATTAGAATAAGAAACTCTCCTGATATTTGCTTAGTAGATTCTCCATGTAGGTTTATTGAGCAATAATTCGTCCTCATTGTGAATATAAAACGTGTAAATACTTATACTTTAACCGCTAAATTTAGGTAACTGGGGTTACCGGGAAAACTGTCAAAACATATTTAATCATGGTTATTTGCTTATTCATTTAGTTTTAAGTTCTACTTCTAATTTACTTGTATATTTCCTTAAATAGTATAAGTATATAATATTAATGTAAATACTTCAACCTATATTCTTCGAATCTAAATCATCAACCATCACCCGACCAATAACATTAAAAGTGAATGTACAACGCACATTTGACTACTATGCATCAACCCTAGACAAACATTTGAACACAGAATTCTAAATCGGATATTAACTGGTTAGGTCGTGTCTGGATGCCGTTGCATATAATTATTTGACCATACTCTCAGGTACTTATCACTTTGTTTAAGGTGAGTTCTCATAGCCCCACTTTTTAACTCTTTTTCCATTGGGGGAAAATGATACTCAAATCTATTTCAAACTATTTTTATTTCTGTGCTAAACTTATAATTCTTTTTTGGACAATGCTACGTGCCTATGATTACATGTATGAATGTTATGTGAATACTATGTAATTGCTATGTAAGCACTATGATATCTATTTATGCAAAGTACCAAATGGACTTTTGCACAACTCAGCCGACTGTGTAGCTCCAGCTGGTAGGCAATAGGTTTGGAACACAAGAACAACACGTGGGCCGGTATTGATATAGATATAGTAGGATATTATGTGATTGTTATGTTGGAAATCTAAGTTTTTGCATGCATTCTGTTTCCATATTGCACAATTGTCCACTACTTAAAATCTTGCACAACAACTAGGTTTACTTCTAAACTTACGAGCTCACAAACTTTATGTTGACCTTTCGATTATCATTTTCAGGTATTGTGAATGATCCATAAAGCTAGGATTAGAGACTTTAGCAGAACTAAGGGCATCCATTTTGGATCTTATCTTGAGAGAATTGCATTTGAGCCTAAGTTTAAATTTTTTTTGTTTGATTTCCTTTAGACTTGTATCACTCCGGTAGTGAGGAGATGTTTGTACTGAATTTCTTACTTTGGGATGTTGTTCAACCTACTTTGGCACAAGTCCTATACTTGTTGTCGGAGGATGTTGTAACACTTTTTTTAATGCATTTAGTTTTCTCTATATTGACGCTTTGTGTTATGATGACCTATCCTCCGTCACACCTCGTGTTTCCGCCATTGTCGGTGTGTGACATTATAAGTGCAGCAAAAGTTGAAGCATTCAGTACTAATTTCTTTTTATCAAGTTCTTTAACCAAATAAGCAGCCTTTCTAGTCTTCCCTTCATTACACAGACCCGACAACAACACGCTATAAGTAAAGATATCAGCTTTAATCTCGTTCCTCGTAATTTCTTAAAAGATCTGATTACCCTTTCCAGTTTTACCCATTTGAGAACAACAACTGAATATGTTTATCAATGGATACATCATTACTTTCCGCTTTAATTTACCACAACACAAACCCTCAATTTCAAGATCTACAAATTATACAAAACCAAAAAAAACCCAAATTTAATATTTCAAATTAAAAAAAGCACTAAAATTAATTACACATATTACCTGCGCCATTTATATGTCAAATTCATATATGTAATTCTTCTTGTGCATCTCTATCACGTCACACGACTTGAAAAACGCAGAAGCCATCTACACAAACATCAAATGATATTGTTTTCTAACAAATAATGAATCTTTTGTGGTGGTGGCGATGACTCGATATGGTGTGTGTGTTTTCACAAAATGGAATGGAAAAAATGGAGTGGTGGGAAACAAAGAATGAGATGGTGGAAGGATAATGGAGGTCGGTGGTGGTTGATGAGTAAAGGAGGCACGTGTTTAAAGAAGTAACGCTAGGATGATTCACATTCTTTGGAGATGGGGGGTTGTGTAACAGATGAGGGTTGGAATCATACAGTCGGATATCTATAGGACATAATGAGCACCTCCACACTAATTATGAAGATTTGCACATTAAATTTAATGACCGAATCTTTATATATAGCACTTGCCCATTCAATGAAAGGACTGAATCATTATATATTATAGATAGATAGATAGATAGTAGTGTAGTTTAAAGGTTTCTACGGAGACTAAGGAACTTATGTTTATATTTTACTGGTGTCTTTTTTTACAGCAGAGTAAGTGGGGGAGGCTAGTATATGAGATTGTAAAAAACATAGGCTTTGGCTGAGTTTATCATTGAACTAATTGGACAGGTTGGGGGAGGCCCAACACCAACCTGTCCCCCTACCCCCTCTGCCCTGGATGGTTGCCAAACACAACCGTACAGGTACCACTATATTACTAATACTAGTTTTAGATCGCCGTTTTCGACAAGGTTTTGGGTTTGAGTTTTGTTAGATTTATTTTGCATATTTTATTGTCTTCAATGTTCTTAAGTTTGGGGTTACAACCGCAAAAATTTTCGTTCATTATTTAAATGTGAAAAACGTGACAAGTTTTCACAAACTCAAACATTTAATACACATGTTTTGTGAAATAATAACAAAGCTTTGGGATGATGGTGAACATATATTTATTAGCTCAAATATTTATAAATCATTGATGTGGAATTGAAAATTAACTTTTTCATCAAGTTTCATAAAACTTTATCATAGTGAAACTCTATCGTTTTTCTTTGCTCTTAATAACCTTTTCATCTTTATTTCTTCCATGTAACCAGGGACAGACTCACATGGTATTTTAGGTCGCGAAAAGTAAACTTTTTATAAAATAAGTCTTTTTTAGGCACGGGTAACCCACAATTTTACCTCATAATTTTTTTTGAGGCAACTTTAGTAGTCATATTTTAAAAAAAGATTGTACAGCAGGTCCATTCGTCCCTGTAACCCTCTTTTTCCATTCGTGAAACACTGCAAACTTGTTACGACCGTACCCCTTCCCTCGTCACTCATTACGGACATCCGTGCGAACTCTCGTTCGCCCTCACTGTGAACCCCTACCGGTTACCAACATGTTTGAGAATCTCACTAGGTACAACAAACATTCTTGAGTGCCCGTGTGACTAAGTGAGCATAAGTTGAAGGAACTTGAATACAGAGATACCATAGCACAAAGACCGCGTGTCGTAAATCTATATCAAAGAGAATTTGGTGAACAAGGGGGGGGGAAATCACAAATCGTCTCTTTAAAAACAAAATAAAAAACTTTTCGGATTTTTATTTAGCACTATATGAGATAAGGTTGTCAATAGTTTGTTAGCCCGAAAATAAACCGGAAGCTTATATTATGGGGGTGAGTAATGTGGGGGATTTTTTTTTACAACGGCGTTGGACCGTGAGGATTGGATCATCACTCCCTGCAAAAAGGCTATAGGTCTTATGAAAGGAGTCTCTCTAACTTTGGGCAGGGGAGGTATTTTTTTAGAGGGGTTTATAAGGTCGTGAAAAAAAATTGTAATTGGTATATTTTAGTTGGATTCTTTATAACTGAGGGCTTCTTTTTGTAATATTCGTTAATTTAAAATGAAAGTAAGTTTTACAAGAAATAACCAAGTTTCTTCTTTAGACCCGTTTATACTCTTTTTTGCATCCCTACTACTATTACATAGATAATGAGTATTTAATACTAGACTATGATTTCGTTCTCTTACATCTATCATATGACGTCTTACTATTTACCTTATATCGGTCTGTTATATAAATATTGATCACTCTGATTTTTCGCGTACTTTCTGATTTCTCATTTACTCTCTCGAACACCAATACTAGTTACTTTACCATTCGACTCCGAGTTGGAACACTCTTCTTATGATTTTGAATCGCATATGTTGTTTCGTAATCCATCGTTTTGAAGGCTTCCAGTTGATGGGAGTACGACAATTAACTTGTCACCTCATACGTGTCACCTTGGAGAACCTACCTTTAGAACACGACTTTTTACGTTCATTTTGTTGATTGAATAATTCTTTACGTTCATTTTCTTTGACTGCTTCTGCGTTCGTTCGGATATTCTTTATACTTGTTATGACCTATCGCTTTAGAAACAATCTCGATGTCAACCTATAAACCATTTTGTTGTCACCCAATGAGCTACTTCACGTTTACTTTATTAACTATTTCATCTCGTTATAAAACTATTGGAAACATTTAATACATTACACTATTTTGACGAAAATGAGCATTGCATCGTTGGCCCTCGTATATTTGAGGGCATAGACTGATTACCTATGCATTCAGGAAGAACCATGTCATGCTGAGAGTAGACACCTTAAAACCTACACCTCTTCATCAACACAAATCCAAGAGAAATTTCCGCATCTCTTCTCTGAACCCGTACCTTCTTCAGGTGTTGCAACCTGAGCCTTGAGGACAAGGCTCTTCTAACCGGAGGAGACTGTAACATTTCGTATTTTCATGTCATTTTACGACGTCAATTATTTCATTATATTTTTTTAGTTTTCATCTCGTACGCGTTTACTTTTAATTCTTATCATATAGTTAAATCGCGTAAGCTAAAGATTATCATTTAACGTAAACGGACACCAAACAAACTAAAGTTTTCGTCAAGCAAGCAATATATTATTTTTACGAAAGTAATAATCAACTTTTTATATTTTATTTTATTGGTTGCGTAAAGTGATTTCGTTTGGCAATAAAATACGTTTAGGCATACCCGGAACCACAAAAATATTTCTACGCTTCAACAAATAACCACGATTGTACCCAATACCCAAAGTATTATTAAATTTACTCAAGATAATATTATCTTACACTTTATACAAGAAAAAAATCAACCAATGCACAAAACTTGCAAGTTGTCATCTTTTAAATAAATCTACAACTAGTAACTTTTCTATATTTAACAAGATATTTTGCTAACTAGCAAAAAGGCTTTTGGAAACCTTCCCCCCTAGCTCGGCAACAACAACATATACAAGATAAATGAGTCATTTTCTTAGTCAAATGGTCAATGTACCACACTTGACTCATTAAAACCTAGCCTTACTTTGTTTCTTTGACTAAGAACATGTAAACAAGAACCCTTGAAACCCTCCTTATGTCCCTTTGAATGTTTACTTGACTATTGACCATGGAATATCATATAAGTGCAAGTAACTAGCTAAGTTATCACATAGAATCAAAACACTTAACCAAAAATTGAAAAAATCTCTTCCTTTGCTCACTCTTAAGCTCACGGCTCAACCCCCCTATAAACAATCCATACAAAATTTTATACAACCTATACACATCTATACACATCCATCCTAAGATATTCTAAGGTGTTTCCAAGCATTGGATTACCTTTTTCAAGTAATAATCAAGAAAAGGAAGATTAGGGTTTTATTAAGAAAACAAGGGTTTTCATTGGTGCAAGCTTTGGATTTCTATCTAAACAAGGGTTTAGATTACTTTGTTCATCATCATCATACATCATAAGGTCTACTAGAAACCCTTTAGTTCTATAGTTTTATTTTTCTATGTCATATGTTACTCTTTTTTAGTTAAAATCACCATTTCAGGGTTTTAAAATGTTAAGGGTTTCCTTACTTGTGAGTATAATTTTTTAAAACCTTTTTTCTATGAAACTTGTGATCTTGGAAATATATAATATAAATGACATAAGTATATTATGAGTATATAAAGGATCTGTGGTAATTATTTAGTTGAAAAGTATAGAAAGTAAGTTATAAAAACAAAGTTATACGAGTGTACCTATTTATTTCAATGGGACTGTTTTGGGTCGACTTTTGAAACAGCCATATTATGTATTAGAAAGATAGTACACCTCATGACGTTTCCAAATATGTAGAGAACTTGAAAAACCGCCTTATAATGAAAAAGATACGATAAAAATACGATTTACGTTAATACCGGGTATTATAAAACTATTTTTATAAAAATTACTATTCATGAGAGAAACTTTTATATTTTTATCTTCATAAATCTATAAAACTTCCAATTTGAGAATCAAGCTTTGAAAGAATCGCTAAAAACGGTACTTATAACGAATAAAATACGTCGTTTACGGAGGGTTTTTCGATAACGAGAACGATAAAAAATAAATTAGGTCTGGTTGAACATTAAGGTTTCTGTTTCACAAAAAAGGTCAAAGTTCAAAAAATTTAAATTTATGATAATCTTTTAATACGAATGCTGTGGGCATAAGAAACGTTAAAATCGGGCTTAAAACGCGAAAGTTATGCTAGTTTTACTAAAACAATAATTATAAACGTTTTAACTTATTAAACACAATTTTACCAAAACAATTAGATGGTGATTGAGCTATATAGACCTATATGTGGTATTAGTTTATCAAAGTACTATATTACTAGGGAGTTTCATAATGAGGCCTCTTCGGGGTGGCGTATCGACGAGTTGTTGGATTTACGATTTAAAGTGTCCTAAGTACCTCATACGCCCTTTAACTTACACTGACCTTCTTTAATTATGATAGCCCGAACGATAGTATAATGAGCTATACGACCTATAAATAATCAAGTGTTTAGTACTTATACGACCTATATTGGATTAGGTTGCATTCGACGATTTGCGTGACGCATTTTCTATTGTGAATACTTGTTGATTACCATTCACTCGAGGTGAGTTCATAGTCTCGCATTTCAATCTTTTCAATGTTTTATAAACCCGCGAGGGGAATACATGCTCGTTTACAAACTTGTATATTTTACTACGTACAATTACCTTTCAATACTTTGTGAGTTTATAGCCCCCTTTTTCTACAATTGTTTTACAAAATCTACGGGGTGAATTACATTGCTTGTTTTACTATTGGACACAAGTGTTTTTCAAAGTGTATGCTATCCAGATTACTGCCTGATTATTAATGCCTAAGTTACCTTATTGCCGTGAAGTCCCTACTTATCATGAACCGTTAATTGCTATTGTAGTAAGCGCGAGTGTTGTGGATAGATCTATCGGGACTGACAATCCCCACCTTTCCTTGGGTCACTAGTTTGATCAAGGTGCATTTAACATTTGAAGAAAATTCGTAGGATGTTTGGCAACATCTGTATTGAGAAAATTCGTAGGATGTTTTTGTAACATCTGTATCCGTGTTAGGGCACAAACCTCGAGTACTGGTTTGATTACAGTTTATTACGTTAAGTTTCGGGGTCATGAGCTTAGTGCAATAATATATACTTAGACTTGGTGAATTTGTTTCTCTTGTCTACATTACTTGTTTTGGACTTCGGAATATGTACTTAGTCCACCATTACTTAAGTCTTGTGGTCCACTTTTAAATACTTCCTGATTTATGGAATCACTACTTGGATTTCGGAAATAACACTTTTAAATGTTGTAACGCTACTTTTCTTCTGAAATATTTCTTAAATTATTTCAATACTGCTTTTTACTTAAACCTATGAATTCACCAACATTATTGTTGACGTTTTAGCATGTATTTTCAGGTTACTATTTTGCTAGTGGAGCATTGGGAGCATTCGAGTCGCGCGGATATATATTTTTGAAGGCTTAATAACTTGAGTACTATTTGACAAACGTTTTGACAATGTTTTCTAATACATTATAAATGGAACCTGTGTAACTCTGACATTTTTACTAAATTGAATGTGACATTTTATAAAACGTCTCTTTTGAGGTCGTTTTCTGTGACTTGTGCGTTTGGACTATGAAGTAGCACCCCATTGTTACCATTCCGCTGCGACCAGATTTTGGGGGTGTTACAGATGGTATCAGAGCTGAAGTCATAGAGAACTAGGTCGTTTTCAAAACCTAGACTATGACCATGTTTTTCAAAATTTAGAGTCTCTCCTTGTTTTATCCAATATCCGCACGCGCTTGCTCCCAGGTAACTTATATGCTCTCTTTTGCATCCCTACTACTATTACATAGATAATGAGTATTTAATACTAGATATTAGTTCCGTTCTCTTACATCTATCATATGACGTCTTACTATTTACCTTATATCGGTCTGTTATATAAATATTGATCACTCTGATTTTTCGCGTACTTTCTGATTTCTCATTTACTCTCTCGAACACCAATACTAGTTACTTTACCATTCGACTCCGAGTTGGAACACTCTTCTTATGATTTTGAATCGCATATGTTGTTTCGTAATCCATCGTTTTGAAGGCTTCCAGTTGATGGGAGTACGACAATTAACTTGTCACCTCATACGTGTCACCTTGGAGAACCTACCTTTAGAACACGACCTTTTACGTTCATTTTGTTGATTGAATAATTCTTTACGTTTATTTTCTTTGACTGCTTCTGCGTTCGTTCTAATATTCTTTATACTTGTTATTACCTATCGCTTTAGAAACAATCTCGATGTCAACCTATAAACCATTTTGTTGTCACCCTATGTCAACCTACATGCTTGTTTTAATTTATAAACCATAAAAACAAACCCTAGGTGGTGATTAACAAATATAACATGATATAAAATATGAAATTGAATAATTAGAAAGATTAGGGTTGTGTTTAGACCTTAATGAAGATGCAAGAAGATGCTACACAAATCAAACCCAATTATTTAATCCTAAATACTTCCAAGAAAACCCTAATTCCACTTGAAAACCCTAATTATCTTCTTGATATAAACCTTGATTCATCAACACCCAAGCTTCCAAACCACCTTGATATATCTTAGATATTATACCTAAGAACACTTGTATGCTTAATACCTTGCTAGAAATCAAACTATAGAAGCCCTAAAATTTTATTATGAGCCGTGGGTTTAGTGAGGGAATATGAGAGAGTTTGTGTTTGATTTTTCTTTGTAATGTGATAAGTGTTAAATCTTTACTAGGAGGTCCTGTTTATGAGGGAGGTATTAAGCTAAATAACTAGAAAACCATGGATTCAAGAGTGGTAAAGGTAAATGTGCTCTCCTCATCCCTAGGATGAAGGATGTGATCTTAGTAGATGAATTAAGCATGTGTCTTATTACTTTGGAAGTGAAAATTTGAATTTGTTTGGTGTGTATCTTATGTATATCCGGCCCTAGTGTTTCATAATCACAGAAATGATTTAATTTTTGTGTATTGGGTATAAAAGTGGGTATTTGTTTGAGTATAGATAGGTATAGGTACTTCCGTCGTATTTTATTGCGAAACGTAGACGTTTTACGTAACCAATAAAACTAAAATATAAAAAGTTATAAATTATCCTCGTAATAATTATATAACACTTTCTTGACGTAAACTTTTACTTGTTTGATGTCCGTTTACATTGAATAATGATTTTTAGTTTACGCGATTTAACTAAACGATGAAAATTAAAAGTAAACGCGTAAAACCCTAAAAATAAATAATGGCAAGTATTGAGTCGTAAAATAACCTGAAATAACGGATTGTTACACTTATATTATACTAGACGAGTACCTATGCATAGAAATGGGATTTTATAGCGGCAGATAGTTGTAGTGATAAAAATGTTAATGGGTTATAAACAAAAATAATAGAAGTTTAAGGATTTGGGGATTAAACGTAATGATTTGAAACCCGGTTTGACCCGGCCAGTTCCAGTCGAAAAAAGGGTCAAATTAAACTGGTTTCTATATTTTCAAAACTCGATTAGACCCATATGGTTTGAAGTGACCTGGAACAACCCGGTTTTTGATATATATATATATATATATATATATATATATATATTGGATCTAAAAGATCCTACGTTACAGAGAGCAAACAAAGGCATTACATGTGTTATAAATGGATAATAATAAAATGATACGTAAAAAATCAAAATATCATTATAACTAACCAAAATGTCATTATGACTATATTTCGTTATAAAATCTCGTTACATGGGTACTCGTCTAGTTTAGCATAATCTATTCACCACATCTCCAACACCAGTGTGTAAGTTTCACAAATATTCTCCTACTCTCGGATCCTCAACCTCTAAATTATGTAGAATTATACAATTAATCTACCAATCTAAAAAATAGATATTACAACACGATTGATGATACGAAGTAAATCAGTGATGAACCCAAATCCAAGATGGAAAAAAAAGGTAACATAAAGTTATGAAGCCAAGATTCACGTCTTTCTCATCACCAATACAGGGCTACGAGCTTCTGTCATACTTGCACTCTTTGGTAATTTAACCTCGTGCCATTTATGAGAGCCTGCAGTTTGGTAAACCCACAAATATTAATGTTATGTAGGAACCATCATGTTCAGCAACATTGCAGTATCCCAACAACTACAAAATTCAAGAAAATGCTATTAAAAACTATTAAAAAAACATATATAACATTTAGTGCTTGATTTTTGCTTCATATACAACCACCACCAAAACTCATGTATAAGGAGCCTACTATTCTTCACAACTTTAATAAAAACATACAAAAAGGCCAAAGATCTCACATGTTGGAGACCTTGAAGCAACACCATCTTTCTTTCAAGTTTCCTCCAGTGCTGCAATCCATACAATAAAGTAACTGCGACACCATCTCATATTCTTACCAAATAAGACAACGTATGTACCTTTGTTTTTGTCTGTTTAATTACTAAACAAGTATCGTCTCTTCTTTCTTCAACCATAAAGCACATCATCTACATCATTTTCTTCGAATCCCAATGTTATAGGAACCAAGTCTACAAGTATTACAAAAAATTATTAGAAACAACCCCATAAAAGAATGGCAATAATGAAAAGAACAACATAATCATCTAACCACCCAGATTAGAACGAAAAGAACAAACACATTGAAACCGACAACAAAACCACCTACAAAATCTTTTATAATGCATCAAGTATTTAAAGACTTGATGCATTTAATTTCTTTAATGCAAACCACATTCAATAGCTAAAGCTTTTACAAAAGATTTAGGTTTATCAAGTCTTTGTAAAAAGCTTTCCAAAAAGCTTTTGATGCAATGCCAAAAACATTATCAAAAACCTTATCAAAAACCTTTGTAAAATAGTAACAAGTATCTGACAACTTTTACTAGTGTGGATGCTCTAAGGGCATCCACTATGGTGGTTTATGAAAATGTTTATAAAATTATGAAGAGGTCTAAAAAATTATAAACCATAGTGAACATTCATTTCAAGCTTATGTGACATGAAGAGGTCTAGGATATTAGACCTTTTCATAATTTAATGTATTTGAATTATGTGAGATGAATATAAAACTTGAAAAGGTTTATACATAGTAGGGATAGGTTTATAAAACTAAAAGGTTTATAAATTAATGTCAAAACACAATTATAAACCTTTAGAAAGGTTTACCATAGTGGATGCTCTAAGCTTTTGCTAAATGTTTGACTTAGCTTATCATAATTAATAAAGTAAAATGACAAAAAAGTAAATGAATATTAAATGAGGTTATACAAGTCTTTTTATATAATATTGTTATATAAATCCACCTCTCTTCATATAAACCATAAATTTTGAGCTTATCAAAACGCTCTTATATAAGCTCATAACCCTACTCATATAAGCTTAGCCAAATACTTATTTTAAGCTCTAAGTTGTATTAATGCTTCTATTTAATACTCTCTTCGTCTTATTTTAAGTGTCTATTTTTTATTTTAGTTTGTCCAAAAAAATGTATACATGCAAAAAATACAATTAATAACTTACTGAATTTACCTATTTTATCATTAAATATAAATATTTTTCATATGTAAACACTTCATTTAATTGACTCATTAAATGCATTGTTAAATATGACATTTTATTAACTTCAATCTACATCTATTACGTATATCATAAAATGCATAAACATTTGTTTGTCGACATTACTAATTTTAATAAAGAGCAAGAACGTGGGTGGCATTCATTTAATGTTTACCCCGCCCCGATCCGATGAAGTAATAATATAATTAATAATAACTGAACCCAACCCACCCACATAATATTAGTGCTCATTTCCCATTTCCCTCATCGTCTCTCTCACAAGCATACGCTAGAGGTTATGGAATCCAGATGGCCTTCTCTCTTTTTACATGAGTGGCATCTGGATTCCATGTTCTCTGATGGTATATATGATGTGGATTCCACCATTTTTTTACTGCTCTTGCCGGAATCCATCGCAGGTACCATGTTTGATCGCCGGATTGGGTTTATGTTTTCTCTTCATTCGTTTTGTAAATTGATTATTTCAATGATATTGTACGTTTTTTTATGTTTGCTGCTAGTGAAAGTGTATTATTTAATTCTACCCTCTAGGTTTTAGCACATTAGTTATTGTTGTTTAGGCTCTGTGGTTTGTTCCTTAAGTTATTGGGTATGTTTGGTCACAAAGTTGCTTATGAAGTTTTAGGATTGTTTCACATAGTTTTGCCATCTAGGTTTTAACACATTAGTTATTGAGTTGTTAAAGGGTTTCTTTTAACTTTTCTGATAACTCTCATATGTAATTATATACTTTCCCTAAGTGACTTTCATCAGATTAGGTGCCTTTTAGAATTGTTAGTATTTTCCAGTTTCCTGGAAACTGTGGACTGAACATAGGTTTCTTTTTGAAAGATCTACGTACTTGGTGTTCGTTGACAGCATGAAGAGAAAAAATGAAGATTCTAAGTTTACATGTGGAATGCAGTGTAACACCGCAAGTAAGGAACTGTTGTTTTCAAACACCAATTACCATGCCTTAGTTATTAGTCTACCATTTTGATGTTTGATATATTTGATGTACACATCTGATGACTACCCATTCAATGCTAGATTTGAAATGTTGTTAGTCCACCAGTCAGACTTATTGCGTGTTGTAAAGAAACTTGCTGTGTTCGATGGCGCAAGTACATATGTTCAAATCACCAACACGTCAGCTGATGCCCTGCGAGAATGTACACCTCCTTTGAAGAAGGTACTGTAAAGGCTGTTTTTTCATATACATGTTTGTTCTACAAATGGGATACACTTTCTTTCATTCTTTTGGTCTTTTTTGTTAGTAGTGGCACCTGTTTGTAAATGATCGAGTTACACCATGCCTTTGTCACACGCTTATGTTGAGAGGTGCGAGGTTCCTACTACATTTGCTAAAAATGTCATCGTCAGTAGAAATATGAGGAGGCGTTTGTTAACGAAATATTCAAGCATGCCTATCAATGCTCGAGGTTTTTCAAGAAACATCTGAACCGCATCTTAGACCCGCTGATACTATTGGAAACCATGACACAGCTGATCGAAACTGTGTACCTATTTCTAAAATTTCAATCGTTTTAGGAATATGCGAAAGAACAACGTTAAAGCAGACTGTATGACCCAGACAGGTACTCATCGTACCCGGCGTTCAGTTTAGTATTTTGAGATGCTATTAGATTCAAACAACTTCAGTTGTTACTAGGTAATAAGGACTTTTAATAGCATGGCCCCGTTAACATTTTTTTGTTAAAACTGTAACAGCTATTCGTAAACGACCACTGTCAACCATGGCTTTACCATGTGCATGTGTTGGAAGCCGCGTGACACCAACTGCAATTGCTGAGACTGTTACTGTTGATAGAAATGTGAGGAGGTGTTTGACAGCGGCATGATCAGGCGTTCCTATCAATGCTAACAGGTTATCGACACCATCTGAACATCGTCTTCATGTTGCTTGCATTATCAGAGACCATAACACGACTGGTGGAACTATTGTACCTATTTCTAAAATTTTTAATTGCTTCAAGAATACGAGCAGGAATGACTTTCGATCACTTGTAGCTAAAGTACCGAGGCTTGGCAACAGCTGTAAGATGTAGCACCCAATAATCACAGGTAACGTCCTGCTCCGACCTTAATTTAATTATGCCTTTACAGTCTTTTCTGTTTTTTAAATAATTGGTTAGAGCTAATAGTTAAGAAGGCATCTTATTCTATTATACAATACTACATAGGTACATAGGACACATTTTACATCGACCATCCTAGAAAGCTTCTAAACAGACAGCTTACAACAACATTAAAAACACACTGCACTTAGGCACACATATGCGACAACACATATATTCCAAGGACTGCTTACACTTTCAGACTCCTAATCAAGCCTCGACCTTACAATGAAATTGTTCTTCTCATGCACCTTGGTCTGAATCTCCCTGGCCATCAGCATCAGACGAGAAGCCTTTTCCATGTCGTCAAGCTGCATGCGCCTCATTATTTCGATACTTTTAGCAACCTTATTAAAGTTGTATGACATCTGAAGGTAATTGATATATTTATCTCTCAGCCTTACACCTTCCCTCAGTTCATTAGACAACCTGTGGTAGTCTTGCATCTTTTGTGAATCCTGAATAACTTCCCTTCGAAACAACACTGATAATAGATCCCTAATGTCATGTGAATCAGTAGCACGCGCCAGCTCTTGAAGCAATGGTGATTGCGTATTAGCCATATTGTCAAAAATACACCTTAAAAAAAGAAGATATTGTGATACACTAGTACAGAATCACTATTGCATCGACTTATATAGAGGGTTCAAAACTTCAAATACATACTCAGATTAAAAAGATACATGTCATGGGGTTTCATAGCTATAAGTGGCATTCTACTTTTCCATGCAAAATAAACCATTCATCCCAAACAATGTGCCATCCATGTTACCTCACCTGACTTTCTGCCAAAAAAACAAACACAAATAAAGTATGCGAACAAAAAAAGAATATTAACAGACTTTGTTAAGAAAAACCACCTTTTCCAGCCAGATAGCGTTGTCAACTATTTTAAAGTTACCATATCGTATGCTTTACCGTTTGGCACTAACGTTCTGCATTTTCTGTTTTCTTGGATATTCCACATGATAGCGCTGAATCGCGCCTATTTGTGTCTGGATGTTAAAGACTGTGTTATTAGACCTGCGATCATAAGCTTCTCAAACAACGATAAGGAAAACAAGCGTTGCAATCACTTGCTTGCAAAATATTCACGTGGTCATACCAAATCTGTACACAATTAAGGTAACCGTTTTTCCTCAACATCTTTTCCTTTTTTAGATAGCAACCTGTACCTGAATTTCAGGTTAGGGTAGAAGTATTAACCCAATATGTCTCATTATGTGAACAATGTTTGTTGCCAATGAAGACTTAACTGCCAATGCTCAGAAAATAAAGAATCCACACACTGCTTCATCCAGTAGAAACATAAAAAGATGATTGATGCCGACTTCATCAAAGGCTCCGTGTGCCAACGCGAACAGAAATTACCCACCTGTCAACAGTCATAACCTCAACTCAAATTCACCACGTGGTGAAGGTAATTTTTTTTCTTTCTTCTCTTTCCTTTTTGTTTTTTTAGCCCATGTTGATTTTACAATTTCTGCAAACTTTTATTATCATTTTCTGATGTATTTATCCGTTCTTTTAGACGAGACACATCCATTAAAAGCTAACTATGATTATTCTTACTCTTGCACAATAGAGTTTCAGAAAAGAGGCTTGTCGCATTGTCATACGTTGTTGTGGGTTGATAATAAAAATAAAATACAAGATGCGCCGCAGATTGACGAACACATTTCTGTCGAGATACCTGATCCAGTACAAGATCCCAGAGGATATAAAGTGGTGACGGACTTAATGATGCATGGTCCCTGTGGTGTTGCAAACTTAGGTGCATCGTGTATGCAAAAAGGCCAAGCAACAAGGCCATGCAACAAGGAATTTCTAAAAAAATACAATGACAAAACATTTTTTGATAGTAATGGGCCCGTGCAATACCGAAGAAGAGACACAGGATTTCATGTGATGAAGGGCGAGTCAAAGTTAGACAACTACAACGTCGTCCCGTATAATCATGCACTATGTTTGACGTTTGAAGCCCACATAAATGTTGAATACTGCGGTTGGAGCATGCTCATTAAATACCTTTTTTAATATATTTCGAAAGGACCCGATCGCATTCTCACAAAGATCGGCAGGTCAAAGACATCTATTTCAACACCTGTCAACAATACGCAGATTGACGAAATCCAAAACTATGTCGATGGTCGTTTCATATCCCCATATGAAGCTTGATGGAGAATATTCGATTATCCAATACATAATCGAGAGACAACTGTGCAAATTCTCAATGTTCATTTAGAAAAGAGAGAATTGCACATATGGTCCTTGTGGTTTGGCCAAATTGTAGATTTGGTCCGCCAAATTTCAAAATTGCAAAAATAGTATATATTTTAAAGGTTTGGTTATACTTTTGGTCATTGGTTGAACTAAAATAACTAAAATGCCCCTCTTAACGGACGGTTTTTATAAAAGAACAGGGGGTATTTTAGTCATTTTAGTTCGACCAAAGACCAAAAGTGGAACCAAACCTTCAAAATACAGACTGTTTTTGCAATTTTGAAATTTGACGAACCAAATCTGCAATTTGGCCAAACCACAAGGACTGGTATGTGTGTAAATACACATACCTTTTACCTAATGAAATCGACCCTAAACGACCAAAAACACACATAAAATGCCATAAATATGCCTGTTTTTGTATTTGTGTTGTGCAGGTACCGGATATTCACTAAAGGACAAAAAACAAAGCCAAACCAGACAAAACCGAGCACGGATAAAGAGCATCGAAAACCAAACCCGAAAACCTAATTGTCAAAAGTGGGCCCGGGTCAGCCCACTTATACACATCCTTATACACGACCCAATTCTCTTTTATATTAAACCGGCCCAAACAATATAAATAAGCCCATTACCACTTAACAATCGTTAACCCATAAACCCTTTTAACCCAACACCGTTAGTCCTTATGGACTTGTACTGCAATATCACCATACAACCTTAGGGGCTTTTTCTGCCAATGTCACAAACTTTCATCCCACCACAAGGACCTTCCCTGCAATACCATTATACAACTTCAAGGACTCAAATTGCCAATCCACAAAACCCACACCCCTGCCCCTTTTATATCTCTTGTTCCCGCCTAAAACACAAACCCAAACACTGTACATCCTCCCACACCATTTGTGTGTTCTGACCTGCTACACCAGACAAAAACCCAACCCTACTCCTCACCCCAGTCCAAAACATCACCCTCACTCTCACAAAACCCCAAATACCACGCTGGCAATCCTAGTGGTTTTAATTTGTCAAGGTGGATCAAGGGTTAGGATCAATTTGTTTGGGCACCAAGGCTATTGAAGGGCCAAGATGCATTTGGTTTTCCTCTCACAAGACAAACACAACAAGCACAACAAGCAAGAACCAGCAACTTATATAAGAAGAAAGAAGACAGAGAAGACGATAACTAGGGGTAGTAGTAGTTTAGCTTAGTTTTTATGTTTTTAAGCTTTATGTACTTTAATTCTGTCATTTAACTTTTCAGTCTTGTAAAACCTTTACTTTGTTGATGAAAATTTAAGTTTATTGCAAAAATTGTCTTCTAAATTCTCTAAATGCTACTCCTCTGTTCTAGCTTATTTTAGTTCTTAATTCTTGATGAAACTTATTTGTTTATGTTCATGTGTCCTATTGCTAACCTGGTTATAAAAAGTTTAAGTTTAAATTCTCTTTTTATAGTTTAAATTATGCTAAAACCATTTTAAAGGGGTGTTTGGGTCAAGGACTCAAAACGGGTAAAAATGGTTATAAACTTTTCTTGGGTCTTAATTTAGTTTTCATAAGTTTAAATCAGTCTTAAATGAAAGTCTTTACAAGCTTAAATTTGGTTTTATTAGATTCTGTAGCATGCTTAATCAAAAAAAAAATTCCAAGTTTATTGTCCCTGAGTGCTCCTTACTGCTTGATTTATGCATTTCCTAAAAAGACTACTTGAGTTGCAGTTTTAATGCTCACAACAAGTATAATTAATCGCTTGTCTAGGGGGGAGTTTATGCACATCTGTATTCAGTTAACTTTCAAACAAGGACCTTTAAAGTCTTTGAGCTGTATGGTATTTTCTCCACTAAGTCCAAGTATGCTAGTCGAACTTGAGCGGTTTTAGAATTAGCTTATCCTAGATAAAACTTATTAGCTTAATTTTAGCTTATTTAGGTGTGATTTAGCATCCTGTTTCTATCAGTGTTTTTAAAAGCATTCATTTTGAGTCTTAAGTGTAGGACTGTTAGTTTTCGCAAACTAACAAAGAAAAACCAAAAACATATGGTTAGTATTTTCTTTAAACATTCAATTTAGTTGTGTTTTTGAGTTGCTTTTTATGATCCCCTATGTAGTAGACTAGTATTGTTGAATGTTACATAAGTTATATAATGTTTAGGTCACAAACTAGTTCATAGTTGTTAAGTGTCTTTTCCTTAAAAATCTGCTTTTTCAGTTGTTTTTTCTTTGCTTATTCTAAATTTCAAAATGTTAAATTCATGTACTTATGTGCTTATTGGCCTTCAAACTTTATCTGTTTTTAAGTTTTGAAGATTAACTTTTTTTTCTTCAGGCTCATTGTTTTTACAAGCATACTAAGTGCCCTCTTAACCTATTAAGAAGTACCAAGTTTTTAATCTAAGTGCTTATTGCTTTTTCTCCTTATATTGCTTATCTCGCCCCTTTGCTCATATTTGTTTCATTAGCTTATTAGGTATAGGAGGTCATCTAGTCTCCGCCTATTAGTTGATAACTAAGCTTCATATGAGCTTAAAATTAGCCAACTAGATTAGACTTATATATGCCTTAGTAGATATAGTTCTCTGTCCCTTATTGCAGCCCATTTGTAGCTTATTCTAGCTTAAATGTTTTGGCCTATTTTTGTTCCTTCTAGCTTATTAGGAGTAGGGCATTATATATGTTAGCTTATTTTGAGTTTTCAATAGCTTATTTGCCATCAATTGTCCAACCAGTTAATCATAAATTAAATTAGTAAATTTTAAGCATTATGCGTGTTTTTAAAAGCCTTTTTCCAGCTTATTGATAGTGTTTCAACAAAAGTTGTAGTTAAGAAATTTTTTTATTTTTAGGTCCTCTTTAAGAGTTTGTAAAAAGTTTCATAAAAAAAATGTTTAAAAAACAAAGATCATGGGGCTCGAACCCATGACCTCACCCCTTGTATACCCACAAGCTTAAAACTCACACACACCCACACACGTCCAACTGCCTCAGTGGCTTTTTCAAGTTATATGTTGCAAGCATTTAATTAAATAATTGTCCTACTCATCGCAGTTTTAGCTTATCTGCTTAATTGCTTATTTTAACTGCTTATTCCTTATGCTTTTTCTAGTTTCTTATTTTTCCTAAGTTCCTTAGTTCATTTCGACTTTCCTTAATTTCCAGAATTTTTTCTTTGATTAGTTTTAGTATTTTAAATATAAATTTTTTAATTCTTTAAAACTGTAATTAAATCATAAAAAATTATTAAAAATTCAAAAAAATAAATTTTTGTTTCTTCAAAAGTTTCTTTTATCAAGTAGGACCTAGAAAAAATAAAATTGCATCTGTAGGGTTTATTTTGCAAAATTTTGTTTTTTAAAGAACGGGATTAGAATCCCGTTCTCTTTTTCGCGTTTTTTAAGCTTAATTTACTTCCATTTTTGGTCTAGTTATCTTTATTATTACTTTTTAGTCATTTAGGACTTATTGAAAGTAAGAAAATCACTTTAGGATTTAAATTTAATATATTAGGTTTTAAGTCGCTTTCGTATAAGTCTCGTTCTGTTTTTGTGTTTTAAGTTTATTTGCCTTTATTTTTCTGTTCCCAAAGACTTAGGTTTTCCCTTTATGCCTTATTTATGCTTCCCGTATATTTTTATGTTATTTAATTGCTTTCTTATGCTTTCCCGTAGTTTTAAGTTTAAATTCTCGTGCCTTTTTATGTTTTTCCCGTAGTTTTAAGTATTCCTTAGTTAAATTTTCATAATTTCTCGTAGAATTTAGAAAACCAAATCAAATCCTTCTTTCATTCAAGCATCCAAAAGTCAAACCAATAACTTATCCGTCAATTTCACGCCTCGTCGGGGGATAAACGACCCGGGAATATCATACTACTTCCGGTTTCATTGATTTTCTTGATAATCATCCTTATTATATATTTATAAGTATTATATATTTATTTATATATTTTAAAGGTTAGTGTCAAAACTAATCAATTTTTGGCGCCGTTGTCGGGGAGGTGTGTTGCGACAATATCGTTACGGTTTGACGATTAGTGACTTGAAGACCCTTCCTCGTGAAGTTATTGTTTTCCGTTTGTGAATATTTTCTTTTTATTATTATAAAAATGCAAAAATATTTTTTAACTTTTCTTTTATTAGTATAATTATAAAAAAAATCAAAAATATAAAAACATTGTCTATAAAAACAAATAAAAATCATCATCAATATAATGCTTTCAACTGAAGCATTATCATAATAAGTTCCCGAACAAAAGATTTAAAACTTGCCTTTGTGTCACTTGTGAAATACGGCTCACCTTTAAGAGATTAACAAACTATAAGAGGGGTATAAGGAGGGTTGTTCCGAGGAAATCCTACTACCCCTAGAAGGAGAAAGTCATTTTTAATAGCTCCGCGCTTTCCTACTCCTCCGCTCCTTTGTGCGTTTTTCTTTTAGAGAGCTACCGTGAAACGAGTTGATTATTGGTTTAAGTTATTCAATCTCGTTTTGTCCGTTAATAAAATATGATGTTTAAAAAACTCGAAAATTCAAAAATAAATCTCCTTAAAAACCTCTTACCGATTAATACTCTTCTTATCGTCCCTCTATTTTTAAATTCTTATCGGCTCACTTAAAAAACAAAACTCGATTATCGTTTGAATGCCATCTTTACGATTATGGAATGTTCGTCTTGTGGAGCTTTGTATAATAAATCATGTGGTTGTTCAAAAAGAGGTCTCGTAGACAAGTTCGTTCGTGATCCTAATAAAATGCACGACTCGTCTCAACGACCTCCTATAGTTTGTGTGAAGTGTGGAAACCCGGTTGAAGGTCCATCTTGTCAAGGATGTGCTCTATGGCGGAAGAAATTAAAGGAAGTTTGGTTTACAACTTGTCATGAAAATGGAAATTACCAAGACCTTCTAAACACTTCCGAGTCATCCGATGACAATACCAACGTTGTTAATGCTCCTCGAGAGCCATTCGTTGTCAAACGGGACCCCGGTGAAAATTCCTCGCAAAGTCCTCCACAATTGTTGCTACGAGTGTGGTGATTCGTTAGATGGAATCTTTTGTCAACAATGCACTTGTAAGTCTTATGGGAAAGGTGCTCATATTGGTTATAATTGTCCACCGAAAGCTCCGATTATCTCTAATCCGGAACCATGCAATCAAACCATGATGATGAGCTCTCACAAACTTAGCCAAGTTTTGATTCAGACGTGCTATTTCCGAAGAATAAAATTTATTACCTTACATTTCAAAACCTAACTTTGTTGATGATTCTCCTAATGTTTTCAACCCACCTCCACAACCTCCTATCTATTCTTGTGAATTTTGCGGGAACGATGCTTGTTATGGTCACTATTGTACACCTCAAGTTCCGTTTATCTATCCGGAACCGTGTTACAATCAAGACTTTAATTTCCCGCAAGATTTTCATGATTTTCAACAATTTGCGAGGGTCCTCGTGAGACTTTTCACAATGTCCCAACGGTTGAAATAAGACTATTATCAAAAGCAAAATTCGTGCTATGATTCTAATTCTTTCGGTTTTGACCAATTTCAACCCCCGCAATAATAACCGTGCGCGAGCACCATATCTATCATGCTCAAAATAGCCTTCTCAATTTCTCGAAAATGAGCTTCCCTCAAATTCCAAAATAAGCCTTAACGAGGCAATGACATCCATATGTGATATGGTTGGTCAATTTATACAAAAGAAGGAAGAAGAAAAGCGAATTGAAGAAGAGCAAGCGGCTAAAGATCGATATTGGAAGATTCCCGTTTGCTACGATGATGACGATGACGAGGAAAGTTATATACCTTTAAAAGATATTATTATTGCTGGACTTCCTCCGTGTGTTGCAATCACACCCGTTTTATTAACAAAGGAGCCCGTTGACTCCTCCATAATGGAGATAGAGAGCATCTTGACACTATTCGAAAACGGAATCGTACGAATTAATAAAGTCTAGTGTCGACGAACAACCTTCTAAATCCCAAGTAAGTCGAAGAAATTCTTTCGAGGGTTAGTGTTATTGCCTAACCGTATGATGATTCTTCAAGAATTATGATCTTACTTTCACTAACCCTCTCTTCGATATCGATGAAGATTTTACCTCGAGTGATGAGTCTTTTCCGAATAAAAGGAATTCCAAAATGAGAATTTATAAAATTTTCACTAATCCTCATCATTGATCTAGATGAAGAAACACTTCCACTAAGGTTGATCAAATTGATGATGAGTTTTATAAAAATAACCAAATCAATTCCACCGGGTAATTGAATATCTTTGTTTAAATGCCGAATCTGAATCTTTAGAATCTTTGCTTCACGAGATACTTCGATTTAATGTTCTCAAAAGATTTCGATTCACTTCTTGATGAGTTCACCGGTGAACTCACTCTTCCCCACTCAATTCCACCAGGAATTGATGATGTCAACCTTGATCCGAAGGGAGATATTGGTTTTTGGAAAGTTTCTTTACCAACTTCTTCCACCCCGTCCTCCGGAAGAAATTAATTCTGAAAATCCTAACCAGATCGTTTCTCCCATCTCCTATCGCCGTCGAGGAAGTGACTCTCTATGGAGGAGATTGACAATTTTTTGATGGTGATGACTCAAAAACCACCGGGGTATTGAGAGAGATTATTTCGACTATCTGGAAATGACGATAATTCTACCTCCCGTCTGACCCGAGATTCGAATCATTTCATGTTGATTATCCTAGTTCTTGGAGATTCACCATCTGCATGGTGGAAGACATCCCCGTTGATGTGCCCTAATATATGCTCACGACATCCCACCCTTCAATTAAATTCAACTAAGTCAATTTCCTTTCTAATATCTCGACCGATCTTGATGTTTCTTCTCCTTCCGGAGATAGAAACAAGATTTACGATCCATGGATATGCATTGAAGTCGAATCCACGAGATTCTTCTACTCTTCACCCCCCCGTGATTAAAACTTTAACTTCTATTTTTCACCAAAAATGAGACAAGTTTCATCACGGTGTTCTTGCTTCTAAGGAGAAATCTCCTTCTTCTCCATCACATCGGGGCTTGAAAGCTTTCCAGCTTTCTCCTGAAAGCCCGATGTTGATTCATGGAGACAACACTCCTAATCTGGGTGTTCGCCACACATTATCTATCCCCTTAACAAGCAAAGTATCGGGGATCGGTCAAGCTAAGTGACCTTAAACCAGCGCTTCGTGGGTGCAACCAATGGTTATCCATAAATATCTTTTTCTTATTTGGCTAATAATGGTATTGTTGTGAGGAGTTCGCCTCTTCCATTATCTGTGTTTTTGTGTTTTGTGGTTTATTGTCCAGGGATTACCCGGATTCTGAAGCCTCTCGTGCTCACAGATTTTGTCCTTCGATCACAAGAGCTTCAAATCCTCAGCTTCAATTTGGGAATCCGATATCCTAATCTTATCGACTAACGTTTATCTTTAGCATAATTCATAAACGACTTAGGATTTACGTAGAGACCCTTCTTAAAACATTGAGGACAATGTTTCATTCTAGTATGGGGGGATCTATCGATTTGATGTGGCTGCAGTCCGTTTGTATTCACGATTCCCGATTTTACCACCAAAATTCAAAAAATGAAAAAATTTAGAAAAAATTTCAAAAATAAAATAAGCGTTTGTTTCGATTATTTGACTTTCCTGCTGGGTATGTTAATAAGAATAAATTTGTGAACTCGATCGAGCGTGTTGAGCTCTAGCTTGTTACATTAACTATTAGAACTAAGCTTTCGCAGAATAATCGCCGAAGAACGAAAATGATAAAGTTAAGTAGAGTTGGATGCTAAACAGGATTATTTAGAAAATCTCAAAGCTCCTAGTGTATAATTTGTCGCTTTTCTCCCATAAGCGCTTAACCCTGATTATATATAAAACGTGTTACTATATGGAGATTAAACTTAAATCAATAATTTTTAATGTAGTATATAGCAAAACATTAGCCTTAGTTCAAACATACTTGATTTTCAAAAAGATGTCTTCCCTATATCATATAAAAAATAAAAAATACAAAAAATAAAAAAAATGATGAAAAAAAAATATAATATACATATAAACAGCTGGGCTTGATAAAAGCTTGTTTTAATCTTGCGGCTCACAGCCTATGTACAAACCATCTTAAAAAAGCCCATAGTAAGAATAATAATCCAAGACTGATAAAAGTTTGATGCATCTTGCCTGCTCACAACCGACGTTACAGCCTTCTAAAAGGTCGAGGGTTACAAATTGCATGAATGTTTAATATTTAAGTATGAATTAATAAATAATAGATCTCTTTTTGTTAAATTCAAATATGCTTTTGAACTTTGGCTATTCTATTTTATAAGTTATGTATATATGAGAAACCTAAGAGATTTTGAAACCAAAGGTCCGTGAGTCCCGATACTAGTCTCTGTGGGGTGTCAAAAGCCTGGTCACTTAGCCGATAAGGTTGGGATGTGCCGAGATGAAAGTCGCTACATGGGATGATCTCGCCTTCGAACTCATTATTCTCGGGTGAAACATATGAAACATAAAATTGTGCAAAACGTTTAATCCATGGTTGAAAATTCAAAAATAGCACATACACCTAAGATATAAAAAATTGTCGAAGTGAAAAGTCTCTCAAGTTTGCAAACATGTAGTAGGTGTTAGCTATCTTAACTCATAATTACGCGTGTGATTTCGTTTTATTAGCTTGTTTTGGAATAAGTTCCAAAGTCGGGGGAACGATGATCCTTATATCCCTTTTTCGCATTCTCGAACACACAAAATGCAATCTTGTTTATGATCCCTAAAGTTATAAAATAACGAAAGTCAAATAAGTTAGTTAGTTGCTTGAAATGAAAAATACAAAAAATATTGGTAAAGAGAGACGCAATAATAAAACAAAAATGTAAAGACGAGTGGCTTTTCCAATCTTATGATTCTTTAAATTCCCCTTGGCCGAACACTTAAGGCTACTTTCTTTTATGAGTTTATCTAGTCGAGGGGGATTGAGATTCTTAGATTTCTCAAGAATGCTTACTTCTTAGCATTGCGTGAGGACACAGGCAAGTCTTAGTATGTGGGAATTTTGGGTATGTGTGTAATTACACGATACCTTTTATCTAATCAAAATCACCTAAACGACCAAAAACTCACAAATAAAATGCCATATATATACCTGTTTTTGTGTTTGTGCTGTGCAGGTACCGGATATTCACTAAAGGACGAAAAACGAAGCCAACCCGGACAAAACCGAGCACGGATTTAAAAAGAGCATCGAAAACCAAACCTGAAAACCTAATTGTCAAAAGTGGGCCCACCCTTACTCTCACCAAGATGGGCCCAGGGGACCAGCCCCACTTATATACACCCTTATATACACGCCCAATTCTCCTTTATAATTAACACGCCCAAACAATAAAAAAGCCCATTGACCCGCACTTTAACAAATCGTTAACCACATAAACCCTTTTTAACCCAACACCGTTAAGTCCTTATGGACTTGTACTAATGCAAACTATCACCATACAACCTAAGGGGCTTTTTTCTTGCCAATGTCACAAACTTTCATCCGCACCACAAGGAGAACTCCCTGTCGAATCCCATTATACAACTTCAACAGACTCAAATTGCGCCGAATCCTCAAAACCCAAACCCCTGCCTCTTTCAGATTCTCTTGTTTCCCGCCTAAAAACACAAACCCAACACTGTACATCCTCCCAACAAGGCCGCGAGAGATGAAAGAGTTTTGACCTGCTACACCAAGATAAAAACCCAACACCCCACTCTCACTCCCACCCCATCCAAAACATCACCCAGTACCCTTATCTAAATAACCCAATACCACACGCTGGCAATTCCTAGTTTTAATTTGTCAATGTGTATCAAGGGATTAGTGATCAAGTTGTTTCGGCACCCAGGCTATTGTAGGGCCACAGATGCAATATTGTTTTCCCTATCACAGCAACAAACACAAGCGCTCTGCACAATCAATATCTCAAGAACCAGCAACTTTACAATAAGAAGAAAGGAAGCAGAGAAGACGATAACTAGAGGGTATTAGTAGTTTAGCTAGTTTTTTTGTTTTTAACTTTTCTGTACTTTAATTCCTGTCCTTTAACATTTTTTCAGTCTGTAAAACCTTTACTTTGTTGATGAAAATTCAAATTTTTACATTGCAAAAATTGTCTTCTAAATTCTCTAATGTGCTACTCCTCTGTTAGCTAGATCTATTTTAGTTCTTAATTCTGATGAAACTAATTGTTTATGATCAAGTGTCCTATTGCTAACCTGGTTATAAAAAGTTTAAGGTTAAATTCTCTTTTATAGTTAAATTAATGCTAAAACCATTTTAAAGTGGTGTTTGGGTCAAGGACTCTCAAACGGTTAAAAATGGTTATAAACTTTTTCTTACGGATCTTAATTTAGTTTTCATAAGTTTAAACCAGTCTTAAAAGAAAGTCCTTTACAAGACCTTAAATTTGGTTTTTACTTAGATTCTATACTTGCTTTATTCAAAAAAATTCCAAGTTTATTGTCCCTGAGTGCTCCTTACTGCTTGATTTATGCATTTCCTAAAAAGACTACTTGAGTTGCAGTTTTAATGCTCACAATGAGCTTGGTTGGAGTTTATGCACATCTGTTTCAGTTAACTTTCAGAAAAGACCTTTAAGTCTTTTAGTGTATGGTATTTTCTCACTAAGTCCAAGTATGTAGCTCAACTTGTGGTTTAGAATTAGCTTATCCTTGATAAATTTAGCTTAATTTAGCTTATTTTGGTTTGTTTAGCATCTGTTTTAAGTTTTTAAAAGCTTCATTTTGAGTCTTAAGTGTAGGCTGTTAGTTTTCCAAAAACCAAAGAAAAACCAAAAATTGGTTAGTTTTTTTTTAAACATTCTTTTAGGTGTGTTTTTGAGTTGCTTTTTGATGCCCTTATGTAGTAGACTAGTATTGTTTAAGTTTACATAAGTTATATAAGTTTTAGTCACAACTAGTCATAGTTGTTAAGTGTCTTTTCCTTAAAAATCTGCTTTTTCAGTTGTTTTTTTTGCTTATTCTAAATTTCAAAATGTTAAATTCATGTACTTATGTGCTTATTGGCCTTCAAACTTTATCTGTTTTTAAGTTTTGAAGATTAACTTTTTTTTTGCAGGCTCATTTTTTAAGCATAATAAGTGCCCTTTAAGCTATGAGATTACCAGTTTTAGCTTAATGCTTATTTGCTTTTTCCTGCCTTTAGTTGCTTATTCCCCTTGCTCATTTTTGTTTGCATTAGCTTATTAGGTATAGGTGGTCATCTGTCTCAGCCTAGTTAGTTGATTAATAGCTCATTGAGCTTAAAAATTAGCCAACAGATTAGCTTATATATGCCTTAGTAGATATAGTTCTCTGTCCCTTATTGCAGTCCATTTGTAGCTTATTCTAGCTTAAATGTTTTGGCCTATTTTTGTTCCTTCTAGCTTATTAGGAGTAGGGCATTATATATGTTAGCTTATTTTGAGTTTTCAATAGCTTATTTGCCATCAATTGTCCAACCAGTTAATCATAAATTAAATTAGTAAATTTTAAGCATTATGCGTGTTTTTAAAAGCCTTTTTCCAGCTTATTGATAGTGTTTCAACAAAAGTTGTAGTTAAGAAATTTTTTTATTTTTAGGTCCTCTTTAAGAGTTTGTAAAAAGTTTCATAAAAAAATGTTTAAAAAAAAAGAGGCATGGGGCTCGAACCCATGACCTCCCCCTTGTATACCACACAACTCACACACACCACACACGTCCAACTGCCCTGGGGTCTTTTTCAAGTTATATGTTGCAACATTTAATTAATATTGTCACTTTCCAGTTTTAGCTTATCTGCTTAATTGCTTATTTTAACTGCTTATTCCTTATGCTTTTTCTAGTTTCTTATTTTTCCTAAGTTCCTTATAGTTCATTTCACTTTCCTTAATTTTTCCAGAATTTTCTTTATTAGTTTAGTATTTTTAATAATTTATTTTCTTTAAAACTGTAATTAAATCATAAAAAATTATTAAAAAGTCAAAAAAATAATTTTTTTTTCTTCAAAAGTTTCTTTTATCAAGTAGGACCTAGAAAAAATAAAATTGCATCTGTAGGGTTTATTTTGCAAAATTTTGTTTTTTAAAGAACGGGATTAGAATCCCGTTCTCTTTTTCGCGTTTTTTAAGCTTAATTTACTTCCATTTTTGGTCTAGTTATCTTTATTATTACTTTTTAGTCATTTAGGACTTATTGAAAGTAAGAAAATCACTTTAGGATTTAAATTTAATATATTAGGTTTTAAGTCGCGTTCGTTTTTAAGTCTCGTTCTCGTTTTTGTGTTTTAAGTTTATTTGCCTTTATTTTTCTGTTCCCAAAGACTTAGGTTTTCCCTTTATGCCTTATTTATGCTTCCCGTATATTTTTATGTTATTTAATTGCTTTCTTATGCTTTCCCGTAGTTTTAAGTTTAAATTCTCGTGCCTTTTTATGTTTTTCCCGTAGTTTTAAGTATTCCTTAGTTAAATTTTCATAATTTCTCGTAGAATTTAGAAAACCAAATCAAATCCTTCTTTAATTCAAGCATCCAAGAGTCAATCCAATAACGTAACCGTCAATTTCACGCCTCATCGGGGGAAAATGTCCCGGGAATATCATACTACTTCCGGTCTCATTGATTTTCTTGATAATTATCCTTATTATATATCTATAAGTATTATATATTTATTTATATATTTTAAAGGTTAGTGTCAAAACTAATCAATTTTTGGCGCCGCTGCCGGGGAGGTGTGTTGCGACAATATCGTTACGGTTTGACGATTAGTGACTTGAAGACCCTTCCTCGTGAAGTTATTGTTTTCCGTTTGTGAATATTTTCTTCTTATTATTATAAAAATACAAAAATACAAAAATATTTTTCACTTTTCTTTTATTAGTATAATTATAAAAAAAATCAAAAATATAAAAACATTGTCTATAAAAACAAATAAAAATCATCATCAATATAATGCTTTCAACTGAAGCATTATCATAATAAGTTCCCGAACAAAAGATTTAAAACTTGCCTTTGTGTCACTTGTGAAATACGGCTCACCTTTAAGAGATTAACAAACTATAAGAGGGGTATAAGGAGGGTTGTTCCGAGGAACTACTACCCTAAAGGAGAAAGGTTTTTAATAGCTCCGCGCTTTCCTACTCCCCCGCTCCTTTGTGAGTTTTTCTTTTAAAGAGCTACCGTGAAACAAGTTGATTATCGGTTTAAGTTATTCAATCTCGTTTTGTCTGTTAATGAAATATGATGTTTAAAAAAAACTCAAAAATCCAAAAATAATCTCCTTTAACCTCTTTACCATTTAATTCTTCTTCTTATCCCTCTATTTTTAATTCTTATGGCGTCACTCGATTATCGTTTGAATCCCCTCTTCACGATTATGGAATGTTCGTCTTGTGGAGCTTTGTACAATAAATCATGTGGTTGTTCAAAAGGAGGTCTCATAGACAAGTTCGTTCGTGATCCTAATAAAACGCCCGACTCGTCTCAACGACCTCCTATAGTTTGTGTGAAGTGTGGAAACCCGGTTGAAGGTCCATCTTGTCAAGGATGTGCTCTATGGCGGAAGAAATTAAAGGAAGTTTGGTTTACAACTTGTCATGAAAATGGAATTAACCAAGACCTTCTAAACACTTCCGAGTCATCCGATGACAATACCAACGTTGTTAATGCTCCTCGAGAGCCATTCGTTGTCAAACGGGACCCCGGTGAAAATTCCTCGCAAAGTCCTCCACAATTGTTGTTACGAGTGTGGTGATTCGTTAGATGGAATCTTTTGTCAACAATGCACTTGTAAGTCTTGTGGAAAAGGTGCTCATATTGGTTATATTTGTCCACCGAAAGCTCCGATTATCTCTAATCCGGAACCATGCAATCAAACCATTGATGAGCTCTCACAAACTTTGCCAAGTTTTGATTCGACGTGCTATTCCGAAGAATAAAATTTATTACCTTACATTTCGAAACCTAACTTTGTTGATGATTCTCCTAACGTTTTCTACCCACCTCCACAACCTCCTATCTATTCTTATGAATTTTAGGGGAACGATGCTCGTTATGGTCACTATTGTACACCTCAAGTTCCGTTTATCTATCCGGAACCGTGTTACAATCAAGACTTTAATTTCCCGCAAGATTTTCATGATTTTCAACAATTTGCGAGGGTCCTCGTGAGACTTTTCAATGTCAACCGGTGAATGAAGACTATTATCATAAGCAAAATTCGTGCTATGATTCTAATTCTTTCGGTTTTGACCAATTTCAACCCCCGCAATATACCGTTAATCATCCAATCTTCAATGCTCAAAATAGCCTTCTCAATTCTCAAAATGAGCTTCTCAATTCTCAAAATAAGCTTATGGAGCAAATGACATCCATGTGTGATATGGTTGGTCAATTTATACAAAAGAAGGAAGAAGAAAAGCGAATTGAAGAAGAGCAAGCGGCGAAAGATCGATATTGGAAGATTCCCGTTTGCTACGATGATGACGATGACGAGGAAAGTTATATACCTTTAAAAGATATTATTATTGCTGGACTTCCTCCGTGTGTTGCAATCACACCCGTTTTATTTACCAAGGAGCCCGTTGACTCCTCCATAATGGAGATAGAGAGCATCTTGACACTATTCGAAAACGGAATCGTACGAATTAATAAAGTCTAGTGTCGACGAACAACCTTCTAAATCCCAAGTAAGTCGAAGAAATTCTTTCGAGGGTTAGTGTTATTGCCTAACCGTATGATGATTCTTCAAGAATTATGATCTTACTTTCACTAACCCTCTCTTCGATATCGATGAAGATTTTACCTCGAGTGATGAGTCTTTTCCGAATAAAAGGAATTCCAAAATGAGAATTTATAAAATTTTCACTAATCCTCATCATTGATCTAGATGAAGAAACACTTCCACTAAGGTTGATCAAATTGATGATGAGTTTTATAAAAATAACCAAATCAATTCCACCGGGTAATTGAATATCTTTGTTTAAATGCCGAATCTGAATCTTTAGAATCTTTGCTTCACGAGATACTTCGATTTAATGTTCTCAAAAGATTTCGATTCTCTTCTTGATGAGTTCACCGGTGAACTCACTCTTCCCCACTCAATTCCACCGGGAATTGATGATGTCAACCTTGATCCGGAGGGAGATATTTTGTTTTTGGAAAGTTTGCTTTACGATAACTCTTCACCCCGTCCTCCGGAAGAATTTAATTCTGAAAATCCTACCGAGTCTTTCTCTCCATCTCCTATCCCGGTCGAGGATAGTGACTCTCTTATGGAGGAGATTGACAATTTTTTTGATGGTGATGACTCAATACCACCGGGTATTGAGAGTGATGATTTCGACTCGGAAGATGACGATAATTCTACCTCCCGTCCCGAGTTCGAATCATTTCATGTTGATTATCCTAGTTCGGGAGATTCAACCATTGATGTGGTGGAAGACATCCCCGTTGATGTGCCTAATATTTTGCCCACCCATCCCACCCTTCAATTAGATTTCAACTTCATTCCTTCTAATGATCTCGGATCCGATCTTGATGTTTCTTCTCCTTCCGGAGATAGTAACAAGATTTACGATCCATGGATATGCATTGAAGTCGACTCCACGAGATTTCTTTCTACTCTTTCCCCCGTGATTAAAACTTTACTTCTATTTTCATCCAAAAATGAAGACAAAGTTTTCAATCACGGTGTTCTTGCTTCTAAGGAGAAATCTCCTTCTTCTCCATCACATCGGGGCTTGAAAGCTTTCCAACTTTCTCCTGAAAGCCCGATGTTGATTCATGGAGACAACACTCCTAATCTGGGTGTTCGCCATCCCCATTTCTATCCCCCTTAACAAGCTAAAGTATCGGGGGATCGGGTCAAGCTAAGTGACCTTAAACAAGCGCTTCGTGGGTGGCAACCAATGGTTATCCATTATATCTTCTTTCTATTTGCTAATAAGTGTATTGTTGTGAGGAGGTTCGCCTCTTCCATATTCTGTGTTTTGTGTTTTGTGGTTTATTGTCCAGGATTACCCGGATTCTGAAGCCTCTCGTGCTCGCGATTTTGTCCTTCGATCACAAGAGCTTCAAATCCTCAGCTTCATTTGGGATTCCGATATCCTAATCTTATCGACTAACGTTTATCTTTAGCATAATTCATAAACAGCTTAGGATTTACGTAGAGACCCTTCTTAAAACATTGAGGACAATGTTTCATTCTAGTATGGGGGGATCTTCGATTTGATTGTGCCTGCAGCCGTTGTTTTCACGTAATCCCGTTTTTACCACCAAAATTTCAAAAAAAAATGAAAAAATTTAAAAATTTTCAAAAATAAAATAAGTGTTTTGTCACAATTTTGACTTTCCTGCTGGGTAGAATAAGAATAAATTTTGACTCGATCGAGCGTGTTGAGCTCTAGCTTGTTCCTTAACTTTTAGACTAAGCGTTCGCGAATATTCGCGAAGAACGAAAAATGATAAAGTTAAGTATGAGTTGGATGCTAAACAAGGATTATTTAGAAATCTTAAGAGCTCATGTGTGTAATTTGTCGCTTTTTCTCCCATAAGCTCTTAACCTGATTAATATACGTGCTACTTTTGGAGATTAAACTTAAATCAATAATTTTTATGTAGTATATAGCAAAAACTTTAGCCTTAGTTCAAATTTATACTTGAATTTTTCAAAAAGATGTCTTCCCT
The DNA here is from genome assembly GCA_026074375.1 of Tanacetum coccineum. Taxonomy (NCBI): domain Eukaryota; kingdom Viridiplantae; phylum Streptophyta; class Magnoliopsida; order Asterales; family Asteraceae; genus Tanacetum; species Tanacetum coccineum. The sequence continues at coordinate 4,170 of BQNB010051720.1, read as the reverse complement.
ATATCATATAAAAAATAAAAAATACAAAAAATAAAAAAAATGATGAAAAAAAAATATAATAAATATAAACTGTGGGCTGATAAAAGTTTGTTGTATCTTGCCGGCTCACAACCGATGTTACAACCTTCTAAAAAAGCCCATAGTAAGAATAATAATCCAAGACTGATAAAAGTTTGCTGCATCTTGCCGGCTCACAACCGATGTTACAGCCTTCTAAAAAAGCCCATAGTAAGAATAATAATCCAAGACTGATAAAAGTTTGCTGCATCTTGCCGGCTCACAACCGACGTTACAGCCTTCTAAAAGGTCGAGGGTTATAATTGCATAAATGTTTAATATTAAGTGTGAATTAATAAATAAAAGATCTCTTTTTGTTAAATTCAAATATGCTTTTGAACTTTGGCTATTCTATTTTATAAGTTATGTATATATGGAAAATCTGAGAGTTTTTGAAACCAAAGGTCCGTGAGTCCCGATACTAGTCTCTGTGGGGTGTCAAAAGCCTGGTCACTTAACCGCAAGGTTGGGATGTGCCGAGACGAAAGTCGCTATATGGGATGATCTCGCCTTCGAACTCATTATTCTCGGGTGAAACATGAAACATAAAATTGTGCAAAACGTTAATCCATGGTTGAAATTCAAAATAGCACATACACCTAAGATATAATAATTGTCGGGAGTGAAAAGTTCACAAGTTGCAAACATGAGTAGTGTTAGCATCTTAACTCATAATTAGCGGTGATTTCGTTTTAAGCTTGGTTTGGAATAAGTGAAAAGTCGGGGACGATGAACTTATCCTTTTTGGGGCATTCTCGAATCGAAATGCATCTTGTTTTATGATCCCTAAAAGTTATAAAATAACGAAAGTCAAATAAGTTAGTTAGTTGCTTGAAATGAAAAATACAAAAAAATATGTGTAAGAATACGAGTATATAAAAAAAATGGTAAAGACGAGGGGCTTTTCAAAACTTATGAGTCTTTAAATTCCCCTTGGCGAACACTTAGCTACTTTTTGAGGTTACTAGTCGAGGGGGATTGAGATTCTTAGCTTTCTAAGTGCTTACTTCATAGCATTGCGTGAGGACACGGCAATGTCTTAGTATGGGGGATTTTGGTATGTGTGTAATTACACATACCTTTTATCTAATAAAATCAACCCTAAACGACCAAAAACGCACATAAAATGCCATAAATATGCTTGTTTTTGTGTTTGTGCTGTGCAGGTACCGGATATTCACTAAAGGACAAAAAAATGAAGCTAAACCGGACAAAACTGAGCACGGATTTGGAAAGAGCGCGAAAAACTGAGGCCAAGGGTTCAAAAGGATTAAAAACGGAGCTAAAACGAAAATTTCCGGATCGACTCGACAACGTTTGTGCATTTAATGAAGTCAAGACGAAGTCAAAATCAACCCCGGGATACGGCTTTGGAAAGAGCATCGAAAACCGAGCCCGAAAACATAAACTATCAAAACTGGGCCCACCCGTACCCACCTAGTGGCCTGGGTCAGCCCACCTATATACTAAACCCATTTTAAATAAAAGCCCAAAAGTTATAAACTAAAAAACAAAACCCTTATAAATTTTTTACCCGGCCCAAACAGTAACCCTAAGCCCCATTACCACTTAACAATCGTTAACCCATAAACCCTTTTAACCCAACACCGTTAGTCCTTATGGACTTGTACTGCAATATCACCATACAACCTTAGGGGCTTATTCTGCCAATGTCACAAACTTTCATCCCACCACAAGGACCTTCCCTGCAATACCATTATACAACTTCAAGGACTCAAATTGCCAATCTACAAAACCTACACCCCTGCCCTTTTTATATCTCTTGTTCCCGCCAAAAACACAAACCCAATTACTATACATCCTCCCACACCATTTGTATGTTCTGACCTGCTACACCAGACAAAAACCCAACCCTACTCTTCACCCCAGTCCAAAACATCACCCTCACCCTCACAAAACCCTAAATACCACGCTGGCAATCCTAAGGGTTTTAATTTGTCAAGGTGGATCAAGGGTTAGGATCAATTTGTTTGGGCACCAAGGCTATTGAAGGGCCAAGATGCATTTGGTTTTCCTCTCACAAGACAAGCACAACAAGCAAGAACCAGCAGCTTATATAAGAAGAAAGAAGACAGAGAAGACGATACCTAGGAGTAGAATAACTTTAATTTTTTTATGTTTTATGTTGTTTGTAGTTTTAATCCCGTCATTTACTTTTCAGTCTTGTAAGCTTTTACTTTGTTAATGAAAATTTAAGTTTAATGCGAAAATTGTCTTTCATATTCCTTTAAAACTGTTTCTTTGTTCTAGCTTATGTGGTCTCTTGAATCTTGTTTAAACATGTTTAGTTATGCTTATATATCATGGTTGTAATATGGTATTAATGAAAACTTGGCTTAATTCAAAGTGTGTAGCTTAAAAATGTTGAAAATGCTTTTTAAAGGGGTGTTTGGTCAACTGTCAAAATAGGTTGTAAAACCATTTGGGTCCTTAAGCCAATTTTAAACCTCCATTTCTAGTTATTTTAAGTCAATTTTTAAAAGTATTTAAGTTTAAATATAAGTTTTAGGTCCTCTCTAAAAGTAGTCTAAAATCTGTGTATGCTTAATGAAGTTCTCCGTTGCTTTGTAGATTAGACTTGATTTAATGTTTGTGTTTGTAGTTTTCATGTCTGTTTTTAATCTATGAATGCAGTAGGATATTCCCTTTCAAAGTACTTTTGTTTTGCCATTGTCTTTCAAAATTTTGTTAAGTCACTTTTACATTTTTTCAGTTTCATATTTAGATTAGTTATAAGGTTTTTTTTTTAATCTGAACTTGGGAGCATAAGCTCTTTGACTGTTGTTTTACGTCGATTTTAACTTATTTTAAAAGTTTAAGCTTATTTGCTCAGCTAATTCATGGCTGCAAATGGCTGTTTTTGCCTTTTCAAAAACAAGAAAAACTCAGTATGCACTGAGTGTAAGCAGCCTTTTCCTTAGTCTTTTTTTTCTTGCTTATTTGTTCTTCAAAAACAAGAAAAACTCAGTATGCACTGAATGTTCGTCTTGTGGAACTTTGTTCAATAAATCATGTGGTTGTTCAAAAGGAGGTCTCGTAGACAAGTTCGTTCCTGATCCTAATAAAACGCCCGACTCGTCTCAACGACCTCCTATAGTTTGTGTGAAGTGTGGAAACCCGGTTGAAGGTCCATCTTGTCAAGGATGTGCTCTATGGTGGAAGATATTAAAGGAAGTTTGGTTTACAACTTGTCATGAAAATGGAATTAACCAAGACCTTCTAAACACTTCCGAGTCATCCGATGACGATACCAACGTTATTAATGCTCCTCGAGAGCCATTCGTTGTCAAACAGGACCCCGTTGAAAATTCCTCGCAAAGTCCTCCACAAATTAACCATAATTGTTGTTACGAGTATGGTGATTCGTTAGATGGAATCTTTTATCAACAATTCACTTGTAAGTCTTGTGGGAAAGGTGCTCACATTGGTTATAATTGTCCACCGAAAGCTCCGATTATCTCTAATCCAGAACCATGCAATCAAACCATTGATGAGCTCCCACAAACTTTGCCAAGTTTTGATCCGACGTGCTATTCCGAAAAAGAAAATTCATTACCTTACGTTTCAAAACCTAACTTTGTTGATGATTCTCCTAACGTTTTCAACCCACCTCCACAACCTCCTATCTATTCTTGTGAATTTTGCGGGAACGATGCTCGTTATGGTCACTATTGTACACCTCAAGTTCCGTTTATCTATCCGGAACCGTGTTACAATCAAGACTTTAATTTCCCGCAAGATTTTCATGATTTTCAACAACAATATCTTTGTTGTGAAAATTGCGGGGGTCCTCATGAAATTTACCAATGTCAACCAATGAATGAAGATTATTATCACGAGCAAAATTCTTGCTATGATCCTAATTCTTTTGGCTTTGACCAATTTCAACCCCCGCAATATACCGTCAATCATCCTATCTTCAATGATCAAAATGACTTTCTCAATTCTCAAAATAAGCTTATGGAGCAAATGACATCCATCTATGTGATATGGTTGGTCAATTTATACAAAATAAGGAAGAAGAAAAGCGAATTGAAGAAGAGCAAGCGACTAAAGATCGATATTGGAAGATTCCCGTTTGCTACGATGATG
>BQNB010051719.1:17675-40840 GCA_026074375.1 Tanacetum coccineum | reverse complement strand
TGTAGACGGTTGAACTCGTGCTGTGCTAGAAGACATTTCTGGTTTACTTGCATTTCTCACACATCGGCCATACTTAGGGGGAAAAGGTTTCCTACTGCTGTTTTCCAAACACTTTAAACAATGCCTCTCCAGAAATCGGTTCTGATTTTAATTGCAGACATCTCAAATGACACGCGCTTTCACAAGCATCACAAATGACAACACCATACATCCCGTAATCACACACTCGCATGTTTGGCAAGTCAGTACCTTGTTCATGCAGTCGTTTGTTGAAGGAACAGTCCATGTCTTGTGATCTGGCTTCGGCATATGAGCATTTTCTTCGTGGGTAGGAGCTTGAACGAGGTTCATGTGATGCTGCACTGTCGAATGCTTTCCAAGAGGACTGTTAGTCGATGCATTGGACCCTCCACGTCTTGCTTCACTTGTGAGCAATTCAAATGGTAAATTTACTGAATCGGAAACCCATAAAGCATGAGCCATGGTTGGATGATGCTGGAAGTCTGGTTTACCTGATAGAGACTTTCGAACACCATGTGATGCTGCACGCACTTCAGTCGCCCTCGGTGAATAAAACTCATCTTCTTCCATCTGATACAGAATGCAAATACAAGGATGCATCCATGAGAAACACTTTATTGTAATCATCATTAGAAATTGTTTTAATCAAACTTCGTAAACGTAGTCATTAACTCATAGTCTTACCCAATTAGAAAACTAATTAGGTGACTAGAACAAGGGAAGTGCTTCTACACGAGACTATGCAACATATTAGCAACTAAGGGGATCTAAAGGTTTTTGCAATGAGTAAGCTCTTACTAAACAACCATAGGATAGCACCAAAGATCAGAGAGGGCCAAGCATGGAGAATCACTGCCTACTCTATCACAGTAGCAGTATTAGCTATATTCAGCCGCATAATATTATATCTGATCATATTTACATCCATAAAAGGTTCTTTTCCGTTAACAGCTTTTTAATTTACCCAATCAAATAAACGCATAGCCAAATTTCCTGAACCACATAATGCGATTAACCTCTTATTTCAGCTCAGTATGGTATGCGGTTTAGTTTCAGTTTCAGTCGTTCTTTCCGAAAGTCCTACTAAACAGGAAGCAAGTCAAGTACTCACGATAGCCATAAGCAGTTTAACCCTCACATCAATAGCTAAGGTGGTGTTTTGGTTAGCTTGTTTGATGGGCTTATGGGGTTATTGAGATTTCAAAAAAGCCGATAAGATCATTTTTAACGGCTAACGAGCTTATGAACCCGACGTTACTGGTTATTTAAGTACATAAACTCATAAGCCATTAAACATTGATTTTATTGGCTTTATCAAATTTCAATAAGCCCATCGAATAAGCTAATAACTAATCAATTGCCAAAAAGTAACCCTCACCTTAACCTTTGTAACCTCCAATTTCTCACCAATCGACATCTTAGGGAAACAAGCCGCCAATGTTTTTTCCTTCATTCTACCAAGCCCTAAATCATCAACAATAATCCCAAACACATCATTACCAAAAACATCTTTCGGTCCAAACTCTTCGCATATCTCAACCAGTTTCCTTCGCGCCTCAATCATCATCTCGACCTCAACCGACGTCGCCTTCCTTCCATCATTGTAGCCAGCACAAGCAGTATCTCCGCTACCTTTTTCACATTAGCCGCTAGCCAAACTTCGCCGTCACCGCTTCCTCTCGCCTTCTTAGACAACTCGCTTTCACATTCGGATACGGTCGTTAATGGCTTCTTTTCACCGCAACTCCGAAACCGCTCCTCGGATCGATTTGTCGACTCGTTCGCCATCGAGACTGATAGAAGATGTGATTCGACCGGCTGTTGATGAGATTAACTGTCAAGAGAGTGATTATATGCAATTAGGGTTAAGGTTTGTAACTTAACAATTTAATAAATAATAATTTTGCGGGAAAACAAAAAAGATTAGTTATGAAAGAATACCTGTAATTTGACCCGACCCGACCCGACCCGAAACTTTGGTGGATCCTAAAAACCTGTTTCACTGATTGTTTTCTTACCGGCACAAAATAAAGGAAGACTTTGGTATAAAAGTAGATAGTTTTGGGTTGGTCCTAAATATATGTGGGTCGAGTTTAGTTCGGATCGATCCATTTGACTCGTTTAATTAGATAGGTCGAGTATGATACGTTTTAACCGGTTGAACTGGAATCCGGGTTTGGGTAAAAGATTGTTTGGATTGCGGGTTAAATCGAGAACAGAAAACTCGGTCAGATAGATTGAAAAACCGATTTTTAAAGCATTGTATGATCTTGTGAGATACTTTTTTTTGTTTGTTAACCAGATTTGAGTCTAATTTGATTAGCATATTTTGATCATTTAATATTGTTTGTTAATAAAAAAACGTCTTCATGTTCTACATTGTCACTTATCGCAATTTTACTGTACACTAGTTGCTTTCAAGGTCCTGTGGCGACAATGTAAGTAAAGATTTAAATGTTTTTTATCGGATTTTTTTGTAATTTATTTTATATACTCCGTAGTATAACTTTGGAACACATTAACTTTCTCTTAAAAATACCAAAGGGCTTGTAGCCTAGTAACATCGGGATATTTGCATACCTTATAGGCAATACAAATTATATTTTCGGAAGACAATAAGCAAAAAGACCTATGACAAAATTGCCTATGCCACTCTCAAAACATCAATACCAATGAAGCAGTAACCAACAGCAACAACAACCATACCCAACCCTTCCGGAGCGGGGTATGGGGGAGGTGGGATGTAGACGGTCACACCCCTACGCGAAGGTAAAAGGACTACTTTCGGAAAGACCTCCGGCAAGTTAGTGTGCAACAAAAAAAGGTAGATGAGACAATGATAACAAAATACATGGCATATAAAACAAAAGAACATACACTTACATGGACAAAGAACATACAAGCAGACATAAAACATAGACGCATACAGACAGAGACAAGGAAGCAGCAAGCACATAAATAAAAAAGGAAAATAAACCACTACAGGCACATAAAGAACATATATCAAAAAGGCACCAATGAAGCAAGAACCAACAGTGCTACAAAGGTTTTTAAAGCACTCCATAGACACCAAAGCAACAACGAAAAATACCCCAGAACCAAACACCATCTCATTCTTGTAACCAACAATAGAACTATAGAAGCAATAGGAAGACCCTGCCAAACGAAGCCCTAAACTATGCAAAACTAAGCCAAAATATCAATACTATAACCCTGCGTCTTCTTAACACATCGACCCATGATATAACATTGTGAAGCCAAGCAGTATCATCAGCAAAACTGTATAGCTCTAAAAAAACCTTTCCAAATTGAACCTTAAAAACTGCCGTATGTCAAAGCGTGTACAACTAGTACTAGAACTAAGATGACCCGTCATTTACAACTATGACTAATTTTGAGCACTCGTGTCTGTTTCAAAAAGATGAAAACCCCATATCTCAAAAGCTTCTTTAACTTGTTTAGAGGCCATTAAGTTCAATCCTAAAGGCCTAAACCTAAACAGTAACCACGTCAATTATGTGGTTACCCAATTCTTGAACAGACCTTGATCAATGTTTAAAGCACCTCGAGTTTCTTTCTTGCCATAAATCATACACCAAAGCACCAATGAGCAATCCCGTAACACACTCCACACTTTTTTTTAAGGAATGCTTTTCTGAAAATTAATGACCAATGGCCAACTATTGGGAGCATTATCAAGATGAACTCATATGCTTCAACTGACACTCTTTCAGAAAAAAGCACACTCAAAGAATAAATTGAAATAGCTATTTTACTCATTCACCTAGCTTGCAGAACACACATTCAAAATCAGCAATTGAAATCCATTTACTCATTCTATTTTGAGTCTTTAACCATCCATTAACTGCCAACCACAAAATAAAAAAATGTCTAAGAAAACATTGACTAAACCAATTTAGCTCAGACGAGGCAACCTAATCGATATCATGAATCCCTATCATTTCACACATTGGAAACCGAAAATCCTTTAAAATGTCTTTAGTTGACTTCCACTTAACCTTATTTATGCTGTCATGAACAATAAGAACAGGAGGACGGAGATGAAAGAACTGTGCAAAACTATCCAAACATTATCCGTCTAATTGCATTTCTCTTTTTTGTAAGCAATAAATAACTAAATAAAATTGGCTAAGATGCTAGGAATTTAACAAAGAGAAACTGATAGTTCTGGAAAAAAACAACCTAAAACTATTACACTACGAGTAAGACTAGAAAATCCAAACATCGGCAATGGAGGAACAACCTGCCATTCAAACCTCAACCAAGACGAGTAACAACTTAAGTGCACCAGTACTCTAAAACCAGGAGATAAAATGCATATATCTTTTTAGTAACCTATATTTCGCATTAGGAAGACTTGAATAGTTGAATGTGTAGCAACTCTTTAATCTCTTTACCTTGCCATGATCCTCACTTAATGATAGAATTTGACTGATCAAGTAACAGTAGGTTGCCATGTACATATCATTTGACAACGAGTAGGATATCCATTAATCCCCAAACCACTGATACGTCGTCCTGAGGAGGGGTCATAAACTTCAAGTACAAACGAGTAATTTGTAATTGTATCATCAATATTTTCAATTATAGCTTCTCCGTTCTTTCTTAACTCTAATACTCTATAACTCATCCACGTATCCGGTGCCTCAATACTCAACATCTTAGTAAACGACTTGGTAGCACCCTCCTTCATTATCCATACATCACAAAACCTTTTCTCGCCTTCCTTATAATACTCAAACAAACCAGCGTCTCCATATACCTTCAATCGTGAATTTATTCGATGCGTACGAAACCTACCTCTGATAGACAAACCCTTTACCAAACGCGTCACTCTTAAAATTAAACGAAATGATGAAATGAGACTTAATTCCATCAGCCAAGTTAATATTACCATAAGCACGCCAATAAATAAACCCATCGACAAAAAACATACCCAAATGGTCAATGACAAGTCTAAAATTTGTGAGAATGTTAGAGAACATTCCAAACACGGTACTTAACGTATAAACCACTACCTACCCAGTTGAGTACAGCATAACCAAAAGTGTTGATTCTAACAAGCTTAGGATCACTATGTTTAGGACCAACCCCAAAACCAATAATGTTAGTCCATTGGTAGAACTACGGAATTATATAATATTGGAATAACCAATTGCTTTCCCACAGAGGATTCAAAGAACAGCTATCTCTCGTCCTTAAATCTTGCGCCAACTGAAAGGAGCATAACAAACCCGTTAAATTGAACTAAATGTTTTTATAACATCTCCAAGTAGGCGATACTGGCTGAGGAAGTTTAGGAAGGATTTCTGTTATAGAAAGTACGATCGTCCACATCGAAACATAATTACTTGGAATAGCTAACTTAACTCAAACTAAATAATGTTGTTTTGGGGTCTTACAAATGTGATAACTTTTAATAAATTTAGGGCTATCGATAAGAGACTTCCATAGTTTCGAAACTGACCTGCATTGAACAACTGATTTTACTGGGAGCCTTTTGATGATTTCTGCTTGAATTTCGAATGGTATGTAGTCTGACATTTTTATTGTTTTTATTAGGGTTTTGAAACAAGAGTAAAAGTGTGAACATAGGCAGAGATGATTTGTGTGTTATTCATCGTACAAGGGTTATTTGGGCCATAAATGAGTGGATTGGATATAAATATGATGATCCATTTGATTAAAATATATTACGTTAAGTTAAGCATTTTTTTAGGGTGCTACTATTGGTACCCGTGACCCACTAAAAAGTACAAAAAAGGTACCGAAAATTCTTTTTGTACCCTTCTTTTACAGTGCAACGCAGTTTTTTATCAGTTTCTGTTTCGTAATTTTTAACAGTTTCATACTTTTGACCTGTTAAACTTTATATTTTTCGTTCAGTATTTTGCGTTTCACTGTTTTATAATATAAACAAAATTATAAAAATAAAAAATAATAAAAAAAGGAAAAACCAGGAGGGGTACAAACGGCTTTTCAAGAGGAGGGGAGTACAAATAACATGAGCCTTTTTTATCTGCTAGGATATGATGTCTTTTTACATAAAAGCTTCTTTTAAAGTTGGACACGTGTGACCAAATGATGTTTTTTATTTGTTTAATTACAAATACTAAAATAGTAAATGCATATTTACCTTTTGGTCTAAAAGCCTCATGTTGAAAATTAACTCGGTTGCAGACTTAAATTATACTAGTTGTTGAATATTCGTGCATAATGACGGCGATAAATATAGTTATATTATAGATATAGTGAATGAATTGCTAACTAAACTCTCCCCGCAATTTCTTACCCGCTTAGTGAGTTCATTTAACAACACACCGAATGTATATATGTTCGTTGTATGTGTTTATTTGGGTTTTCAATAGCTTTCCCGCAACATAATATTAATTTTTGCATGTACAAAGACTCTCACACACTCTTCCTCGTCAAACACACCTTCCAATTTTATTTTTTCGAATCAAGTTTGCATTGATTCAAATTAAGGTTAAAGGTGTAAAAAAATTAAATCAAAATGAAATAAACCTACAAAAAAATATAAAAAACTAAAATTTATGAAAATATATTTAATTAAAGAGGACAAATTAAAAAATACAATGAAATTAAATCATTAAAAAAATAAATAGACAAAAGAATATCTGAATTTCAAAATAAAAATAATCTTTCAATTAAGAATTAACACGCGTCACTCTATCATATAAAGATTTTTGCAATGGGTAAGCTCTTACGCTTAACTAAACAACCCCTATATAAGAGCAACAAAAGAGAACCATACCATAGCACAAGATCAAATAGGGGGAAGCATGCATAATTTGGTGCCATTAACACTTACACTGTGTTCTTAAGTTTTAGTTAATGAAGAAAAGGAAAGAAAGTGAAAAGAAATACATCCAATTTGTGTTCTTGAATAACACTTAAAAGGAAAAGAAAATAAAAAGAAATGAAAAAGTAGTGTTATTTGGTTGACTTTGAAAGGAAAGTGTTTCCTCCCACATTCAAGTTGAAAATGGTTTCTTCCTTTTACTTTACTAAAAAAACTTAAGAACACAGTATTAAACTCTAGCAAGTAGCATCGCTAGCTAAATCCATACACAAAATTTTGACGTTCTCAATATGCTTGTCTAAACGTCCTAAACGTAACATTAGATACAGATATTAAGGTTGCATTTAGTTGGAGAAATTTTTCTTCATTTCCTATTTCTTGTTTTGTATAAAAAAGGAAGGGAGTTTAATCTCCACAACACAATTAAAAATTTAAAAAACTCGTTTAGTTAGAGAAACATGCGTTTGTGTTTTCCATTTTGCAAAACTAGAAAACATGTTCAAGTGTTGGTTTTTCTATGGTTAAAATCATGAAATAGTAACCAACTTTAAGTTTTGTTCCAATTTAGTCACTGCAACTTTTTTCTATTATCTCTACTACTTTATAAAGCATTTAGCCAATTTCTAAAATTAGAATTACTTAAAATTTTATGTAAAAAAATTACTATAACAAGAAGTCTTAAGAATTCAATCAATATACACTTATTTCAACATTTAAGAATTTAAATCTAAAGTTGTAACAACTTAAAAATGCTCATTTAAACATTTTTGAAATTAAATGTAAATTTGTAACAGCCAATGTAAATGTTTTGTAACAACAACCCATTTCGTAACCATTTTAACATTGCATTATATATATGAATATATGATGCCCCATAACAAGCACCAGAATCTCTTCCTTTGTTTATTTTCTCTTTAGAACAAAATCACTCATTTTCATCTCATACCAGCCACACATACATAAGCATAACCACCACTACCAGCTGAACCGCTGCCGCCATCAACACCGCCAGATATTTCTATAATCGATGGTGTTTGAGTTTGGGTGTTTTCATATACTCATAACTTACTTATGTTATGTTTATTGTTTGTAGATCTTTGTTATGGTTCGTACTCAATGAAAGCTCGCCGGGAAAGTTTTAGAGATTATAAGACATCAAGACTACAAGACTACAAGACATGGTTTTTTTGGCGCTTCCTTTCAAAAGGTAATGCAAGAATCCAAGAACTTTGTTACTATTTTTTTCTTTATTTTTTGGTCATTGTAAACTTATAGTTCTTGATGTTTTTAATTAGGTTTTGTTAAGAAGATAGTATGGACTGCTAAAGCACAAAACAAAGTATGGAGTGCTAAAGAAAATGGGGAGTTACAATCACACGGCATGGTCCACTCACAATAAGTATGATGGAAAAGACTCAATGAGACCTTTTTTGCAGTGATTGAAATGAGACTTTAGTGAGGTGCAAGGTCAAGAACCATTTTGTATTAATAACCTTGGTGTGCCTTGATTTTTCAGATACGTATAAATTCATTGTTACGTACTTACGCGTGATATGTAAAATATAAGAAACAGATTTAACGAATCTTAATTGTTTGATACATTTATTTTACAATGTACACTATTTTATTAAAGATTTGTATAAGTCATGAATTGTTTTTGTATTTTGAAGTTAGAAGAAATTGCATGTATTTGAACCCGTCGTAACGCGTAGGCAAATTCTCTCTTGTTTTTAATAACATTTACAAAAGTAACGGCCATCAAACTAATATTAATGTAGACTTGTAACAAATAGAGAAAAAAACGTAACAATCATCTAACACAATTACTAATAATAATGGAAAAAAATAACAGTCATCCAACAAATTTACTTATAATAATAATAAAAAATTACAATTATTAAAATAAATTTTCTTAAATATTAAATTTGTAATATCTCACATCTAGACTTCTATACTCCCTATATAAAAGGTTAATATCTTATTTCTAACTCCAATCTTAATACATCGTAATATTAAACATTACACACATAGTCATAGCATCTAAAATATCCAGAACCTAATATTACGAGCCTAAACCATCTAATAAACATATTCGTAAATAAGTACTATTACTTATTCAATCTTAACTTTATTGGAAAAGATGTTAAGGTTGCATTTAGTTGGTGAAATTTTTTCTTCATTTCCTATTTCTTGTTTTGTATAAAAAAGGAAGGGAGTTTTATCTCCACAACACAATTAAAATTTTAAAAAACTCGTTTAGTTAGAGAAACACACGTTTGTGTTTTCCATTTTGCAAAACTAGAAAACATGTTCAAGTGTTGGTTTTTTTATGGTTAAAATCATGAAATAGTAACCAACTTTCAGTTTTGTTCCAATTAGTCACTGCAACTTTTTTCTATTATAAAATAATAATCAAGTTTGAAAAGTGTTCCGTTTTAGTCACTCAAAGTTTCCATAATGTTCTATTATTATGTAATTTTAATGTTTTAGTGACTAAAAGAGAACACTTTTCAAACTTAGTTAGGGCATATATCTCTTTTCACCAGTGCTTAATTTGGTTGTACATTAAGTTGGTTGGGGTTAGTGAAATTCAAGGGGTGGGTATTTATTGTTAAGGTACAACCAAATAATGCACATATAAATATCTTAAAAGTAAAATTTAACGTCAAATAACATGAAAATAGAAGTCTAATATGTTTTTATACGTTTCGTCCGTTTTTTCTACGCTTTCATCTGTTTTATACGTTTTCATCAGTTTTATACGTTTTCGTCGGCTTTTATACTTTTTTGTACGTGTTTATACGTTTTTTGAACGTTTTATTACGTTTTCATATTTTTAAGCCGTTATTATCCATTTTTATATGTTTTCGTATGTTTTTTACGTTTTCGCCCGTTTTTATACCTTTTCGTCTGTTTTTATACATTTTCTTCATTTTTGTACGTAATTGTATATAAACTGACGAAAACATATAAAACGGACGAAAACGTATAAAAACAGACGAAAACATATAACACAGACAAAAACGTAAAATACAGACGAAAACGTATAAAAACGGATGAGAACGGATAAAAAATTAAATGCGTACAAAAACGTATAAAAACGGATGAAAACGTATAAAAACAAACAAAAATGTACAAAAACCTATAAAAACGCATAAAACGTTGAAAAACGTACAAATACAAAAAAAACGTACATAAAAGGCTAATAAGCTCAAGCTAGAGATCTGAAACGTATGGCAATGAGTAAACTTTTAAGCATACCTAAACAACCCCAAAATAAGGGCAACAAAAGGGAACCATATGATAGCCCGAAGCATGGAGAATCACTACCTACTCTAGCACAGTAGCATCATTAGCTAAATTCAGCCACAAAACTAACACGTTCTCAACATGCTAAGCTAAGCTTTCTAAACACAACATTAAATACAAATACAAGCGATTTAAGAGACTATCACTCTAGCAGTAAGGCAAGCTGTGACTTTGTAACGACTAACTAATAACTGACTAATTTAGTTCACTAGGACCTTTTACTCTTGAACCATATTACGCGATTAACCTCTTATTCCTGCTGAGTATGCTACACACTTTAAACTTAGTTTCAATGGTTCTTTTAAAGAGCCCTACTAAACGGGAAAGCAAGTCAAGTAATCATGATTAGTTAGTATCTAATCAATTTCCAAACAATAACCCTCACCTTAACCTTCGTAACCTCCAACTTGTCAGCAATCGACATCTTGGGACAACAAGCCGCCAATTTTGTCTCCTTCATTCTACCAAGCCCTAAATCATCAATAATAATCCCAAACACATCATTCTCAAATACATCTTTCGTACCAAACTCCTCACATATCTCTACCAGCTTCCTTCGTGCCTCAATCATCATCTCGACCTCAACGGAACTCGCCTTCCTTCCACCTCTCATCTCCACCATTATAGCTAACACAAGCAGTATCTCTGCTCATATTCGCCGCTAACCGAACTTCTCCGTTGCCGCTTCCTCTCGCCTTCTTTGAAGACTCACTTTCGCTTTCGGATACGTCCGTTGATGTTCGCTTTTTGCCGCAACTACGAAACGGCTCGGCGGACCAATTCGTCGACTCGTTCGCCATCGAGACAGGTAGAAGATGTGATCCGATCGGCTTTTTATGAGATTAACTGTACATAGAGTGATTATATGCAATTAGGGTTAGGGTTTGTTATTTGAAAATATAGATATAACATAATATTCCCGGGAAAATAAAAAGATTACTTATGAATGAATACCTGTAATTTGACCCGACTCGAAACTTGGCGGATCTTAAAAACCTGTTCATTTCTCTCCCCGGCACAAAATAAAGGTATATAAAAGTTGATGCTTTTGGGTTGGGCCTATAAATATATGTGTGTCTAGTTTAGTTCAGCTCGGATCTACTTATTTAACCCGTTTAATTAGATAGTTTCGAGTTGATCCGATCGGTTTAAACGGATGAACCGGGAGGTGGGATGATTTCTGGAAGCCAGGTTTGGGTAAAAGATTGGTTGGACTACGGGTTGAACCGATAACCGAAAACTCTATTGGATCGATTGAAAAGCTTGTTTTTAAAACGTTGTATGATCTTGTAAGATAGATGTTTTTTTTATTTGGATTTGAGTCTAACAAGCAAGATACCTCGCGCGTTGCTGCGAGTTATAATTTTTGTACGAATCTATTTTGAATGAATATTGACTGGTAATGTGTTTGCGCGTTGTGACGGGGCTGACTTGTATGCAACACGTGTATTTTATTTCACTGAGCATTTTTTAACAACCACAGAATTTGAATGTGTATTTGTCATTGAGGCGAAAGTATATGTTATTTATAAAGCAGACGACTTTTAGTATGTATATAAATATAAATATGAATGCGAAATCTGTTTCTAAATAAAGTCGTAAATGGAAAAAGTATAGGTTATTTATAAACGTTTACAAAATTGTACATTTCTGACCCATGTCATTTATTTTAAAGTTATTAGGTAGTTTAGGGTGTGTTTTGAAAGTTTTTTTTTAAATATATATACATTAAACTGCAACATTTTTTTATAAAATCACACGTATGTCAGAAGCATTGCAATATTGGGCTAGTTTTGTTCGCAATTCGAAGATCTTCCACATGTATTTTTCATCTGAATGAATCGGTAAATATGTGTTATATATTTGAGAAATAAAGTTTATTATATAAAAAAGTCGTAAATAGTTAAAAGTTAATGGTACGTTTTGTAAATTTTCTTTTTTCCTATTTATATTAAACTTCAACGTTTTTTTAATCGTGCGTATGCAAGGTTATAAATAACGTAATGTGTGGCGTGGCGGCATGACCAAGCCTCACGCCTTTATGAGCCATGGCGAGTCATGGCGTTTTTAAGGCGTGACTTAAAGCGGCATAAAATATGAAAATATCTATAAATTTATATATTTATCTCATATTACAAATATATTGAGTTTACAAAAAGTGTCATACATAAGGAATAAAGTCAATAAATTATTCTTTACATGTAATCTTTTTCATTTCTACATAAAAGTACGATTTTTATCAAAATTGAATTCAAAAAAGCCTCCATGTATCACGTTTTATCGCGCCTTATCACGTTTTTTCACTTCTCATCTCACGTCAAGCCTTAAGCCCAAGCCTTGGTCTATTGCGTGGCGTGGAGGTAACGCCTCACGCCTTTGCGAGGCTTTAGCGACGTCATGACGCGCCTTTTAGAACCATGTGCGTATGTCATAAGCATTTCAATATTTGGCTCGTTTTTTCGCAATTCAAAGATCTTTACGATGGACCAACGGGCATTTGGTCCAATGGTATGGAGGTTTTACCCTCCTAGGCAATGTCTCATGTTCGAGTCTTGTCTAGGGCGATAGGGGTTTCCTCCCGCGTGTGTAAAGGGAGAGGGAGCCTTGCCGTTCTGGCTGGACCAACCTGCTTGTGTGGGCTAGCTACGCTTCTGGGCTAGGTGGTCAATGTAGCCAAAATTGCCCGTTTCCATAAAAAAAGATCTTTGCTGATGGTATTTTTTATCTGAATGAATTCGGTAATAGATGTGGTATATATTTGATAAATGGTTTTTTTATATAAGAAAAGTGTTATAGTGTAAAAGTTGAGGGTTTATTTTGTAACTTTTTCTATTCATATATGATTTTGGGCCATTTTTTTCTCTATTTTGTGATTAGGCTGTTGGGCTAATTATATCAAGATCGTAAAACGGCGTCGTTTATGATCAGATTATGATTATATATTATAGAACATATAATTTTATAATTTGATTACTAAATTTCTGTTAAGTATGATTAATCTGTAAATCATTTACTGTATAGTTTTTATATAAAAATTCTCTCTTCAATGTAATAAAATAAGAAACAAAAGTAACAGAACTTATAAAACTTTTAGTGCAATCATAAATGCTCTTAATTTTATGTGAATGACAACTTATAAAGTTTATGATAATCAACCAGAGTCATTAACGTTTCCAAACTCTCCATTAAAAAAACCAGCTACAATTAATAAATAAAAGTTTTGAAAGCAAAATATACAACATTTTAGTCATCCATGCTAATTGATACGTACGTTTGCATGTTTAAATAATTATGTGCACACTGATTAACTATTTATTTTTAAAAGCACACATCTAAAATGAAAAATACATGGTTTTATAATCAGTGTTAAAGTATATAAATAGTAGATGTGTTTATACTATAGATAGTTATATGCCTATCCAAGTTAGGTAGATATGGTTTTGAGGATCCGTGCGACGCGAAAACTCCAGCGCCTGGTGTTGTTTATGTGGGGGTAATGCCGCCTTACGGACCAATGGGTTCACTTGGAACCTTGAGCCACCCGCCGATTTAGCTAGCCAATAATATCCGTTTCCAAAACGATATAGAGGAGGACCAGTCGTAGAGAACGATAAAAACTCGGTATGAATCAGTCGGGGGTCATGTTTTTCTATTATGTTTACCGAGTATCTGTAAGTAATTTTATTTTGTAATGCCTGACCTTAAGTAAAGGGGGTAGCTTATCGCTACAACGGCGCGAATACCCTAATGAAAAGAAGGGTTTCGGTAAATTTTGTTAAACATAAATGGTTACATTGTATATAAAGCCCGCTCGGTTAGTAATTAATACATTCATTGTGACTTGTTTGATAATTTCGAGAAAACTAACATTTAGTAGTGTACGACGAATAACACACAAATGAATCAGTGAGGCTGCCTATGTTCCACTTTACCCTTGTTTCAAAACCCCCAACATTCAAACCCTAACAAAAATAATTAAAATGTCAGACTACATTCCATTTGAAAGAAATCATTAAAAGGCTTCCTGTTAAATCAGTTGTTCAATGCAGGTCTGTTCCAAAACAATGGAAGTCTCTTATCGATAGCCCCAAATTTATTAAAAGTTATCACTCTTGTAAGACCCATCTATTTGTTAAATATAAGTTAGCTAATGATCTCAAATATGTTTCATTTGCGGATGATGATACTTTCCCTAACCACAAATCTTCCCTAACCGTCCCCTAGCCCATTAGCCAACTTGGATACATATCAACACTCAATTCTGCCAACGGGTTGTTATGTTTCTACGGTTCGCGCCAAGATGTTTTTGACGAGAAGATAGTTGTTCTTTGGAATCCTTCTATTGGGAAAGCAGTTGGTATTACTATATCTAATTCATTACACATTTTTTGAAAAGTGTGTCTAACATTCCTTCTGCATTTAAAACTTGTGGTTTGACTACTCGTCATGTTTGTATCGATGGGTTTATTTATTGGCTAGCTTATGATAGTATTAAATTGGCTCATGGAAGTAACTCTAATTTGATCATTTCATTTGATTTGAGAAGTCATGAATTTGGTGAAGTGTGCCTTCCAGATAGGTTAGTACGCAGTACGAATGAATTAGCGGTACCAAAGGTGTATGAGTCTCTTGGTTTGTTTAAGTATTATAATGATGGCGAGACAAGGTTCTGTGATATACGGATAATGAAGGAGGGTGTTACCAAGTCGTTTACTAAGATGTTAAGTATTAAGGCACCAGATAGTTTGGTGTCTTATAGAGTATTAAAGTTAAGAAAGAACGATGAAGTTATAATTGAAAATATTGATGATACCAACTCGTCTGCGATTGAAGTTTATTCTGATAACCTTGTGATATAAACCTCACAACATCGAATCAAATAAAGTACCTTGTGCGAAAACTCCCTTAAGTCTTCTACACCTTGTCACAGACCCGGACAATCAAAGGACTCAAGAACCTTTACCTGTCGATACCCTGTCGTTCCTTGACGTCAAAAAACCTCAACACCAAGAACTTTTGTTACCAACGGTCATTTGGTCCAATGGTATGGAGGTTTTACCCTCCTAGGCAAGGTCTCATGTTCGAAATAATGTTAAATGGAAGTCAACTAAAGGTATGTTACTAGATTTTTCGTCGGTTTTTAATGTGTGAAACGATATTTTTGAGATTCATGATTAGGTTGCATTGTCTAAGCTAATCTGGTTTAGTCTATGTATCTGATAATGTGTGAAACGATATTTTTGAGATTCATAATAGTTTTGCATAGTTTGTTGATAGTTATTATGTGGTTCTTCTTGATAATGCACCCAATATCCGACCTTTGGTCACTAATCTTCTACAAAGCAGTGCTATAAACAATTCAGTTTGAAGTGTGTTACAAATATTTCTCATTGGTGCTTTGATGTATTGTCTAAGGCAAGAAAGAATTCTCATTGGTAATGGTCGTAGCTGTAAGTTATGGGTCAACTTAGTTCTAGCTGTACTGGATTTCCTGCAACCAGATTGTTGTTGAACGGGTTAATTTTTTACCCAACTGTTCATAGATAGTCTTCCTTCAACACCACGGGATGCCCCACCTCCACCACCCTCCAATATGCCGTCGCCACCTTCAAATAACCAACCACCACCCTCAAATTTCCCTCCACCATCACCAACCATCCCGCCATCACCACCACCTTCATACCATTCTAATGTTTATCCATCTAATAACTCTGATGATTATCCATTTAATAACTATCAACAACATCCTTCTGATAATCCAACATACAATCAAACTTATCATCATCCATCCTTTTGGGACAACAAGCAGCAAACTTCGTCTCCTTCATCCTACCAAGCCCTAAATCATCAACAATAATCCCAAACACATCATTCTCAAAAACATCTTTCTGACCAAACTCTTCACATATCTCAACCATCTTCCTTTGTGCCTCAATCATCATCTCTACCTCAACCGACGTTGCCTTCCTTCTACCTCTCATCTCCACCATTGTAGCAAACACAAGAAGTATCTCCGCTACCTTTTTCACATTGGCCGCTAGACGAACTTCACCATCACCACTTCCTCTCGCCTTCTTAGACAACTCGCTTTCGCTTTCGTGTCTGTCCATTGACGGTCGCTTTTCGCCGAAACCATAAAACGGCTCTGTGGACCGATCCGTTCGCCATCGAGACAGGTAGAAGGTGTGATTCGATCGACTTTTGATGAGATTAACTATGAATAGAGTGATTATATGCAATTAGGGTTAGGGTTTGCTATTTGAAAATATAAAATACCATAATTTTTGCGGAAAAATAAAAGATTAGTTATGAATGAATACTTGTAATTTTGACCCGACCCAAAACTTGGCGGATCTTAAAAACCTGTTCGTTTCTCTTCCCGGAAAAAAATAAGAGTATAAAAGTAGATGCTTTTGGGTTCTGCCAATAAATATATGTGCTTCTAGTTTGGTTCGGCTCGGATCAACTTATTTAACCCGTTTAATTCGATGGTTTTCATTCGAGGTGGGATGATTTCTAAAAGCTAGGTTAGGGTAAAAGATTGGTTAGACTACGGGTTGAACTGATAACCGAAAACTCGATTGGATCGATTGAAAAACTAGTTTTTAAAACATTGTATGATCTTGTAAGATAGATGTTTTTTCAATTGGTTTTGAGTCTAAATTGATTAACATGTTGTAATTAACTAGTTTTATCACAAGATTATTGGTGTAATCAAGAACTTCCAAGAACCATCAAAGAATATTAGAAATATTAGAAAGAGATAGAAGTATTACCTTAATTTGGTAATTTTAGTGTGTGTTATTTGATAGATATCATGTGGTGTTTATAGTATATACATTCACTATTTGGAACAAGAACTAGCACATAATATTTGACAAAATGTCATACATAAATAGCCATGTGTTTTAGATGTGGATTATAACACTCCTCCTTGGATGCCACTTTTTCAACGTAAAGTCAACTTAGAAGTACTGCCTTGTTAAAAACCTTGCTAAAGAAAAACCTAGTGGGAAAAACCTTTAGCTAAGGAAAAGAGTGCAGTGTATAGTTGACTCCCCCTGATGTAGACATTCATAGAGTGTTATGTCTTTTGTACATGTCGCATGCCAATAGCATGGATGTGTTTCCTGAAAACCGAAGTTGGGAGTGACTTGGTGAAAAGATCTACTGAATTATTGCTTGATTGGACATACTTCTTTTCAATTTGGTTATCCTTTATAAGGTCCTGAGTGTATGCGAAGTATCTTGGCGGTATATGTTTCGTCCTGTCGCTTTTGATATAGCTTTCTTTCATTTGTGTGACACAAGCTGCATTTGCTTCATAGATGAAGATGGACACTTCTCTTTTGTTTAGCCCGCAAGATGTCACAATGAGTTGTGTCATTGACCTCAACCATACACACTCTCTGCTAGCTTCATGTAGTGCAATAACTTTAGCATGATTTGATGATGTTGCTACAAGTGTTTGCTTTTGAGAACGCCATGAAATAGCAATGCCTTTGTTCAGATCCACGTAACCAGATTGTGAGATCAAGCTTTATTGAGAGATCAACAAATAACATGCATCTGCATAACCAACCAATCCTTGTTTTGAATTGTTAGAGTAAAATAAACCCAAGTCAGTTGTTCCTCGAAGGTATCAGAATATGTGCTTAGTTCCATTCCAGTGCCTTTTCGTAGGTGATGAACTGAATCTTGCTAACAAATTAACTGCAAAAGAAATATCGGGTCTAGTACAGTTGGTTAGATACATAAGAACTCCAATTGCACTAAGATACGATGTTTTTGGACCAAGGATATCTTCATCTTCTTCGCATGGGCGAAACGGATCATTGTCAACATTTAGTGATCTACCCACCATCAGTGTACTTAAAGATTTTGCTTTGTCCATATTAAAACATTTTAGGACCTTTTCTTTATAAAATTCATTGATGCACAAGTATGACGGTAGGCATGTGCTCGATTGCAAACCAAGATTAATATTGTTGGTCTTACCAAGGTCCTTCATTTCAAATTCTTCCTTTAAGTGAACAATGACTTCATTGATTTCTTTATGTATGCTAATGATGTTGAGATCATCAACATAAACAACTATAATTACGAACCCATATGTTGTTTTCTTGATAAAGACACAAGGACATATAAGAGTACTTTTATATCCTTTGCTTATCAAATAATCACTTAAGCGATTATACCACATCCGTCTAGATTGTTTTAATCCATATAAAGATCTTTGCAATTTTATTGAGTACATTTCTTTAGGTTTGGAACTCAATGATTCAGGAATTTTAAATCCTTTCAGAATTTTCATATAGATGTCGTTGTCAATTGATCCATATAAGTAAGCTGTAACAACATCCATAAGATGCATCTCTAAATTTTTAGAAACAGCCAGGCTGATCAGATAGCGAAACGTAATTGTGTCCATTACAGGAGAATACGTTTCCTCATAATCAATTCCTGGTCTTTGAGAAAAACCTTGAGCTACAAGTTGAGCTTTATACCTTGTAACTTCATTTTTCTCATTTCTTTTTCATACAAAAATCCATCTGTATCATACTATTTCACATCTCTAGGTGTGGTAACAATAGGCCCAAAAACCTTTTGCTTATTAAGTGAATTTAATTCAGCTTACATAGCGTATTTCCATTTACCCTAATCTGGTCGATTTTAACAATCAATTATAAACTTTGGTTCGGGATCATCATCACCGCTCATAATTTCACTTGCTACCAAATAAGAAAATATCTCATCAATATCTCCTATTTCATTCCGGTCCCATAAGATATGTGTTTGACTATAATTGATTAACATTTTTATATTGATATCATTTGTTTCTTCCTCGGGTGAGGTTTTGATATCTTGTGTTTCATCAAGAACATTTTCATCATGGCCAAAGTTCTTTTCAGTTCCTTTTCTTTTACGAGGATTTAATCCTTTGAACCAATTGGTCTTCCACGTTTCAAACGTTTTTGAGACTCTTGGCCGATGTTGTCATCAGCTTGCTTGTTTGGTATAGCAGCTGGTATATGTGGTTTAGTTACTCTTTTTGTATCTGTAAATGCATCAGGCAACTGATTTGCAATCTCTTGCAAATTCATAATCTTTTGAACCTCATTCTCACATTGCTTTGTTCGAGGATCGAGATATAACAATGAAGGTTCAGACCAAATGACATCCTTTCCTTGATTTTTCTTTACTCCCCCTAATTCCGGGAAAACTGCTTCATCAAATTGGCAATCAGCAAAACGTGTTGTAAATAAGTCACCTGTTAACGGCTTAATATATCTTATGATGGAAGATGTTTCATATCCAACATAAATTCACAATCTCCTTTGAGGACCCATTTTTGTCTGTTGTGGTGGTGCAATGGGTACATACACTGCACAACCAAAAACTCTTAGATGGGAAATGTTTGGTTCTTGGCCAGAAGCAAGTTGTATAGGAGAGTATTTATGATTTGCACTTGGTCTCATGCGAATTAATGATGCAGCATGTAAAATTGCATGTCCTTACATAGACACATGGAGTTTAGTTCTCATTATTAATGGTCTAGCTATTAGCTGGAGACGTTTGATTAATGATTCTGCTAAACCATTTTGTGTGTGAACATGAGCAACTGAATGTTCAACAACAATTCCAACAGACATGCAATAATCATTAAAAGTATGTGATGTGAATTCTCCTGCATTATCAAGTCTCACTCTTTCAATTGTATAGTCAGGAAAATGTGCCCTTAATTTAATAATTTGAGCAAGAAATTTTGCAAGGGCCACATATAATGAGACATGAGACCATCTGTTGGACGCATCTATTAGGACTATAAAGTATCTAAATGGTCCATATGGTGGATGAATTAGGCCACATATATTACCTTGGATTCTTTCAAAAAACATAGGTGATTCATTTCCTATTTTAAGTGGTGAGGGCCTTACAATCAGCTTTCTAAGAGAGCAAGATATACATAGAGGCACCTTATCTATTTTAGATAACTTTTGATCTTTTAGTGGATGTCCATGTGCGTTTTCGACTATTCTTTTCATCATTGTTGATCCTGGGTGACCTAACCTGTCATTCCATAAGTGGAATATACTAGGATCATAGTATTTTTCTTTAACTGCCATATGTGCATGAGGCACATTAATATGTGTATAATGCAAACCAGAATGGAGCATTGGCAGTGTTTCGAATGCTTGATTCTCATCCATGATGAGTAAATACTTTTTGTTTCCAATAGTCCTTGACTGAGCATCATATCTATTATGATATATATTTCTAAAACTTAACAAGTTTCTTTTGGATTTTGGGGAAAATAAAGCATTCTCTATCAAGAGTTGTGTACCATTTGGTAACACTATATTAGCTTTTCCCACTCCGTTTATTAAATTTGTAGGACCTGAAACTGTATCAATGCTTCCCTTTGTTGGTTTTAATTCAAAAAATATTTCTTGGATTTAAGGATAGTGTGTGTGGCACCACTATCCGCTATGCATAGATCTCCTTCCCTTGCTTGATATTGTACTCCATTGAGACTAATTTCAATCTTTTAATATGAACATAAAGAAAAGAATAATGAGTTCACATAATAGATGTTATTTTATTTATTTTACATGAAAGGAAAATTAAATATACATAGTTAAACAAAGTAACGAAAAGAAAATACATAGTTATTTCACATAGTTATGATACATAGTTATTAAGATCTGACAACTTTTCTTTCATGTTCCGAGTCATCAAAAAAGTCTTTGGCAACAAGCTGAGTGTTTATGTTATCAAACTGATGCACATGGTTCACCTCTTTCTCTTTTGCTTTACGAGATGCTTGGTAAAGTTCACATAAATGTGAAGGTGTGCGACAAGTTTTAGACCAGTGATTTGCACTTCCACACCTGAAACAGGTTCCTTCGGTGTTTTCGAAGGTACCAACTTCATTGTTTCTCTAATTGAAATTATTAACTTGAGGAGCATGGTATGTGTAATTTCTTTGACCACGACCATGGCCATTATTACCAACTCGATGGTAACTATAGTTTTGGTTGGGAAAACGGTTGTGACCATAATGGCCACGACCACGACCATGCCCATGAGGGTTACCTCGTCCTCTTTTGTTTCCAGAGTTTCTCTTATCATTATTGTCAACGGCATTTGCTTCTGAAATTACTTATGCTCCTGTGGGACGATTTTGATGATTTTTCATCAACAATTTATTGTTTCTCTCTGCTACGAGAAGATTTACATTCAGATCATAATATCTTTTAAATTTTTGCAGTCGGTATTGTTGTTGCAAGTTTATGTTTGAAGCACGAAATGTGGAAAAAGTTTTCTCCAACATATCTGCTTCAGTAACAGTTTGCGCCACAAAATCTGAGTGTGCGGCAAATTCTGAATAAGGCTGAGGTATACTCATTTACCTTTTTAAAATCTTGGAACCTTAAATTGTTCCATTCATCTCTAGCAGAAGGGAGTAAAACTTCCTTTTGGATATTAAATCTGACTTCTAATTCTTTCCACAAAATGCTTGGATCATCATAACTCGAATATTCAAATTCGAGCATTTCATCAATATGCTGATGGAGGAAAACATTAGCTTTCGCTTTGACATCCTTAGTGTATTTGTTGCCTTCTTGTATGGTTTCCAAAGCACCCATTGATTTCAGATGCCTTTTCACATATCCTATCCGTTGGATATAATTTTCTCCAGTTATTTCAAGAGCTGGAAATTTGAATTTTTTGATGTTTGACATTTTGTTGCTATAACACAAATGGAATAATAAAGTCAATATCAAAATCCATATATATATCAATAAGTAATGCAATACAATACAGTGGGAGAGCTATAAACAAATAAATAATAATGGTGATGTTTAATGAAGAGTTATGTTAATTATGTACAAAATGATATTCTAGGACAAATAAAGTAATTTTTTTTTTCTGATTTAACTTATAACTATAGAATTGTTCTTGCTTCAAAACAATTTAAATATACAAAGAAAACATGTTTTTTGTTTTTGTTAAGTTCAGTCTCTTCTAAGCCTATTTATGTATTTATATTTTTATTAAAGTTTTCTATAAAGATATTGATAAATATCAAATATAGTGATTAATAAATATGAGAATAAAATTTAATGTGCATAAATAAATAACAGTTGATAATAATTAGTTATTGCATAAGTAAATGTCAATTGCGTAAAGTAAATGTTAATTGCATAAATAAAAGTTAGTTGCAGTAAAGTAAATGTTAATTGAAAAAATAAAAGTTAGTTGCAAAGTAAATATTAATTGCAAAAATAAAAGTTAGTTGCAATAAAGTAAATGTTAATTGCAGAAATAAAAGTTAGTTGCGGTAAAGTAAATGTTAATTGCAGAAATAAAAGTCAGTAGTCCCAAGATTGTCATATGTCCATGGTATAGTCTTATATGTGTCCATAATCCATATAGTCGAATAAGATAGTTATATTTTTAATCATCTTTCTAAATTGTTGGTAAGAAAGTTGTATTATTTGATTAAGTTTCTTATGAAATATATAACGGTTTAAGAAAACGCCTCTTGATCACACATGACAAAGAGATAAACTCAACCCTTTATATATATTAAATATAATAAATATATAAATATATAATAAGAATCAAAAATCTCAATGTAGAAAATCCGGGAGTATGATTCCCGGGTCGTTTTCCCCAACGAGGAATGCAATTGAAAGTCGAGAGTCGTTTTGATAATCGATGCTTGAATGGAACAAGATTTTGATTGGTTTTATAAAACTATGGGAAAAATAATGTAAACACTTAAAAACAATTAAGGCAAAACTATTTTAAACTTAAAAACGCAAAACGGGGATCCTAAAAATGCGTCTAAAAACTAGCTAAGGCAAATATTAACCCTAATAATGCAAATTTTATTTCTAAACCTCTAAAATGACAAAATAAAATTTTCTAAAAAAGATTTATATTTTTTTGACTTTTTTATAATTTTTTATGAATTAAAAAC
>BQNB010051719.1:0-16050 GCA_026074375.1 Tanacetum coccineum | reverse complement strand
GTTATAGGGTAAAGTTAAAATAAAAAAACAAATATCCGTGAGAAGGATAAAAAAGATTTTTTTTAAGTTCTCGAAAAATTTCAAAAAAATCCACAATATCGGGTATGTTGGTGCATAAAACTTTTGTAAATGAAGTTTTTCAAAAATTTGATGCACAAAATTTTTAACTTGTTATAGTTGGATGCACAATAAAATTTTGATGCAAAAAGTCAAAAGAAGTTGGGTACAAAAACGAATTTTTGATGCACAAAAAAGCGATTTAATGCACAAACGTTTTTTTAATAACTTTTTTTCGGCAAAACTATTCACTTTTAGAAAAACTTCCTTTACAACTTTTTCATGCACCAACATACACGATCTTGTGGAATATTTTTAGAATTTTTTAAGAACTTTTAAAAAAAAAAACTTTTTATCCTTCTCACGAATATTTGTCTTTTTATTTGATCTTTATCCTATATATATATATATATATATATATATATATATCACTATTACATATATACAATCATATACTAGAATCTCCAAGTGCGACGCAAAACATTTCGCTTTGACTTACTTAAAAATATCACAACGTTTTCAATAAAATTTCTATTTTTAGAAAGCTTGCCGAAAGTAAAAAAAATATAACCCAAACTTATAGTTTCATCTTAGTTTAACTAACATTACAAATCCTTTGATTGTTATAAACTATATTCAAAAGTATACGCAAGTTTGACTTTCAAAAGTCAAACTTCGTAGTTGACTTTTTACCCAAAAATAACCCAATCTTGACTCGGCCATAAAATCTTCGTTTTTAGGAGTTACAAGGCCTACCTTATGTCAAAACGGACCTTAAAACATCCTTTATCATATTCAAAAGCCTAATTTAGATTTCAAAAATTTCTTGACACACTATGGTCAAGTCAAACTTTCTGGTCAACAAAAGTCAACACAAAGTCAACACAAAGTCATACCAAAACTCATTTTTACCAAAATCCAACCATTCTAACATGTTTAACTAGCCTAAAAACATGTACCAAAACTATCAAACATATGTTCATACTTGAAATACTTTCAAACCCATTTTGCACTTAAATCAACTAGTTACAATCACATACATGTAATAACCATCAAATAAATCAACAATTAACATCAAGTAAACACTCACAAAGCTAGAACAAGACTTGACTATGGTTTCCCCTTGACCAAACCTTACGGACGAACCAAGCAAGACAACCAAACAACCTTTTCAAATCAAACCACTTCAAAATAACAACAATCTAGCTACTAGAAACACACCCTTATACACCAAATCAATAGAACTTGACCAAAAACCTATCTTCTTAAATACTCATTGCATGTGAGGTTTCTATAGTGGGAAATGTAGAGGATTGAACAAGGATTAATATGGTATAATCGGATTTAAATGCATGTAAGTAAAATTTTTTTGACAAGGATTTGTATGTGTGTGTATGTTTTCGAACGGACAAGAGAGGGGGGAGGACAAGAAAAGTGAATTTTTTTATAAAAGAATAAAATGAGAAGTATAAGTGTGTATTTATAGAATTAGACTTTGATATATTAGCAAAACTAGTCCCTCCATACTCCATCTCTTTTAAAACTAGTACAAGTCATCCTTTTTATAAATAACATTCGGCCAAAAACTCGAGTCACACCACGTTTGTAAATATTTTAAATCCGTCCCACTAAATATAGTTTAAAACCTTCATTAAAACGTTAAACCTTGTAAAACACGACCTTTAAACACGGTTTTTACAAAAACTCAAGGAAACGACGAAAAATACAAAATTAACATATTTACGCTCTCGGAGCAATAAAATAAATTTTTTTGACTTTTTTAAATGCTAAAAACAAATAGAAACTAAATCACGGAATGAAATTCACCAATAAATAGAAATTCTCATCAACCACATATAGCATAACGACTATAATTATTTACATAATTAAAAATAACTATCTTAGCTAAGGATAGACGTTGACCTGAAACTCGGGTTGTTACAATTCTATCAACATTTACAAGACAACACAGAATAAGAATTTATATAATGATAGTCATATCACAAGTCATCGTATAAAAATCAAAAATTTCATACATAGTGATATTGAATTTATTTGACATATGATTGTATGGATTCTCATTTTGATGCAAGTTTTAACAAGGAAATACACATCCTTTGATATTACATTGTAGGTTATAACGAAAGATCTTAGAATTGACATTCTAACAAGTATTTGACTCATTAGGTTTCTCGAGGATGGGTTTACTTCTCAGTGTTGTGGTATGATACCGTAACCACTTAGATAACTCATTAAGGATCATATCGTACATGAGTAATCGTAATACAGGACATAGGATAGACAACCATGATAAACATAAATAGATATCTCGATGATCGACCCCAGACTAATAGTTATTGCTTTCCTAAAGTGAATTATCTCTAAACGGTCATTATTACCGAACCGCTTTACTCGCGTCACTCAACTATTACGGGTTAAAGGATATATGTTATTGGTTACGCTTAGGGTTAAATTAATGTGACAATGATAACCTAATGCACATGACCCATGACCCATGTGAATTAGCCATTGTCACCGGTAATGCATGGGTCCATGACACTATAAGCCACTACAACCCAATGCACATGACCCATGACCCATGTTAAGTACCCATTGTCACCATTCCACTGTAGGGTCTTTATAACATGACATTAATAAAGTACTACACCAATGCTATGGCCTATTAATGTTAAATTCCATTATTTAATGTGACTAGTTAATACCTAAAAAAAATGATATGACCCACGAACCCATATTAATTTCCATTTGTCACCAGTCATGGTGTGTCGTAACATGACACTATAAAAAAGCCAATAACAACCCAATGCATATGACCCATATAATGTCCAAAACTATTAATGAAATGTGATTAGTGATAACCTATTGCACATAACCCATGACCCAGGTGAATTAGCCATTCAACGGGGGGGTCATGGCATGGGTTCTTTACACTATAAGCCACTATCAACCCAATGCACATGACCCAGACCATGTTATTACCCATTGTCGATCACCAGTCATGTATTGGTTGATAACATGACACTATAAGCCATTACAACATAATGCACATGACCCATGACCTATGTTAATTACCCAATGTCACCAGTCATGGATGTATCGTAACATGACACTATAAGCAACTACAACCCAATGCATATGACCCATATGATGTCAAATACCCATTAATGAATGTGACCAGTGATAACCTAATGCATATGACTTATGACCCATGTGAATTAACCATTATCACCGGTCATGCATGGGTTGAATGGGCTCATTACTCAAGCTGAGCAGGAGATCGAGACGAAGGAAGCACAGGTTCAGGCGATAAATGGTTGAAGGATTGCTGGCTAAGGAATGGGATGTATATCAATACAACCTCGACTCTTCCGTTTAACATCTCATGTATAACAATATCACCCCGACTTGTCCGCTTAATATCTCATGTATAAAAATATCATCTCGATGCACCCGTTTATCATAACTTTTATAACACCACATCGTCTTATCCGTTTAACATAACTGACTCATCCCGTGACCTCAGCGAAGCTACTTGTAAAAGGTTCGATATCATGTCAAAAAAAACCTAAAATGAATCTAGATGTACATATATACATATATACAAATACACAAAATTTATGTAAATACTAGTTTTTGTAAATTTTAGATGAAAAATTTCCAAAAAATGAAAATAAAAACCCCCCACACTCCCTTTCCCGCCCTTGATTTCACCAGCCTCTTCCATTCTTCTTATCAAACCGCAAACCTTTCTTCTTGACGATATGTTGCAATCTCGGCTACAAATCTACAGCCGATCGAACCTCCCATGTTTATTTCTTTACTTCACCAAGAATAGTAAGTATTACATCTCCCCTCACCAGTCATGTTCTTGTTTTGATTTTAACCTAATTTTTCAATACATGAATTGAAGCATTTGGCTCTTGATTGTGTTTAACTCACGATTTTTTTGTTAGATTAACTCACGACATTCATTTTTAAGATGATGTAATTGATTTCAGTATGTTTACTTTTGTTTATCTCATTTTTTTAACAATGCATTCCATGTGTTTGATATAATGTGTAAGTCTTTGTTTGGTCATTTTTGTGGCACAAGGCTACTGATGTGCTGAATATATTTGAAAGGAAATTTAAATGGTGAAGCTATCATAAGTGAGTGGGGTTTTTTATTATTTCAAAGTTCCTTGATGGGGTAAGAAAATTTGTAACAGGTTGTATGAATAATGGGCTCTAATATGTGATATTGAAGGAAATAAGAAAACTAGCTTCTTTTGTTTATCGTATATGGCTAGGCTACTAGTACCAATCTACCTCTTTTGCGTATTAAGATTCTTATACGTTGCGATATCGGTATGTTTAGTTGTTTTTTTTGTACGTAATTAGTTGTTGCTAATGGTCTGTTTGGTGCGGATGTTGTGAGTATTATCGCGGGGCGCGCGCGAGCGCTCGCCATTATTGTCCGTCGGTTGGGTCGTATATAGTTGTTTTTTTGGGTCGTATCTAGTTGTTTTTTTAATTGGAATTTAGAGCCTTTGTATAATGATTACCGGAAGCTGAGACACAAAATGGCCGATGGGCGTAAGTACTATGACCATGAACGGTTACTATTAGAATTATGGCTTTCTGAAGTTTATGTTCCATTTCCATGTCCCGCTTTACTGATTTTTTTGTTTTGTTTTATTGATATGCTAGAATATTCCTTGACGCATGTGGATGAGGTTATTGAACTCTTGACGAAAGATTATTCTTGTGATATTGCTCTACCGCGCATAAAGAAAAGGTATGTCAAGCACTTCCCTGTTCTTCGCACTTGGTTTTCTATTTTTTATTTCTGGCTTTGTGTATATGTATATAATCATTCTTTGTATATGTATGTAGTTATGTACCCATCGACAAGCAAGCATTTTGTTACCTTTATCTGAATATAATTTTTTATCTGCTGTTATGTAGCTATGTGTTTAAAAAAATAGATGTTACTGTTAATAGAAATAATGCCTACAAACATTATTAATATTTTTCACATTTTTACGTTTTGATAATCACAAAATATAAAAACGTTCAATGTAAAATTAAACGTAAATAAGTAATTAGTAGTAAATTTTCATTTCGAAAATTATATCACTTAAAGGTATGAATAAATAAATGCTTAATGCATTTTATGATCAAAGGAAATTTTTATTCAACCTCACACTTTTATAAAATGTTGTAAACATTACAAAACATTTTCTACAATTAAAAGAAATGTTTTATTCAAAATAAACATTTTGAAATTCAAATTTTCAGACCTAAAACGGCTAGAAAAGTTCCAGAAAATCCCCCTACACAAAAGACAAACTGGGGAGCCCCTAGTCTAGGGCGGCCCCCTTAAATACACGGGCGGCCCCCTTAATTTTAAGGGGACCGCCCACCTATTTAAGGGGACCGCCCATAGGTAGACGCTCCTCCAGTTTGTCCTATAAATACTAGACTTTTCCCCACTATTTTCTCACCTTTTGCACTCATTCTTTCTGTTCTAAAATAGCCCACACATCTCATTAAAATCCTTTGATCATCTAATCATAAAGCTTTGTTTCCAAGTGATCCAAGCTCAATTCCTCAAGTGCAAGAGAAGAATACTTCCATCATCAAGTGAAGAAGTATTACACCTTTGTGTGTTGTTGCAATCTTATTGCATCCATATCATAACTTGTAAATCATTGTAAATCTTGTAAAGTTGTGTTAGTTGTTAATCCTCTGAGTGCGTAAGTATAGTTAGATCTTGGTGATCTTTCCTAGTAGTGTTAGTTAGGTGTGATTATAGTAGTGGCTTGGTGAAGTAGTGGTGTAAAGAAAACTAAGGTGTGAAGAAGTTGTGTAGTCGTGATCAAGTCGTGAAGTCAAGTTGTGTAGTGAAGTTGTGAAGTTGTGGTAGATTGGTTCTAGCTAAGATTAGAACTCGACATCTAGCTTAGTGTCGGAAATCAAGATAAGCGAAGTTGTGTAAGGTTTTCTCCGCCATGAGGGAGCTTGTTGACATAGTGAAGAAAACTCTCGAGTTAGGTGCTCGAGGAGTGGAGTAGGGCGAAGAGGTGCTTCGTTACCGAACCACTATAAATCCTCGCGTTGTGGTTTCATTATTCTTACTCTTATATCTTGTCTTACATTATTCTTTCATACTATCCTATTGATTGTTTAGATAAATATATTGTTCATATTTTGCAAGTGTTGAATTCACATAAAGTCGAATCTAGAATTTTTATAAACCAATATTTAAAACCTTAAATTAAAAAGTGGTAAACTATTCAACCCCCCTTCTAGTTTTCCACAAGATTTTTTTAGTCCATTAAGCTAACGACCGCTTTGCATCGTTAGTCTTTTAACAATACTTTTCTTTATATGATTTTTTACGTTTTCGCTCGTTTTTTTACGTTTTCGTCCGTTTTTTTACGATTTCGTCTGTTTTTTTTGCGTTTTCGCCCGTTTTTTACGTTTTCGTCTTCCTTTTTACATTTTCGTCCTCTTTTTTACGTTTTCCTCTTTTTTACGTTTTACGTTTCTTACACTTTCGTACATTTTCTTACTTTTTCGTCTGTTTTTTACGTTTTCGTCCTCTTTTTTACGTTTTCGTCCTCTTTTTTACGTTTTTGTCTGTTTTTTACGTTTTCGTACTATTTCAGCCGTGTTTGTACGATTTTGTCTGTTATTTTGTATTTTTTACGTTTTTGTACGATTTAAAAAAACGAACGAAGATTTTAAAAAAACGTGCGAAAGCGTAAAAGAACAAACGAAAACGTAAAAACTAGACGAAATCGTAAAAAACGGATGAAAACGTAAGAAAATGTACGAAAGTGTAAGAAACCGGAAAAAAACGTAAAAAACGGGCGAAATCGCAAAAAAACATGCGAAATCGTAAAAAAACGAACGAAAATGTAAAAAAGAGAACGAAAACGTAAAAAACGGGCGAAAACGTAAAAAAACCGGCGAAAACGTAAAAAATCATATAAAGAAAATCATATAAAGAACTATTATTGTTAAAGGACTAACGATGCAAAGCGATCGTTAGCTAAATGGACTAACGTTGCCACATAATAACTAACGATACAAACATTTGGTTCAGGTCGGTTAAAAATTTGAAAGTACGTGGGTTTCGGTGTTAATAAAAAAGTAAAGGGTTCAAGTCAGGAAATTTTAAAAAGTACGTTAGTAATTTATGGCTTTTACCCTATACACTCCGTAGTATAACTTTGAAACACATTAACTTTCTCTTAAAAATACCAAAGGGATCGGGATATTTGCATACCTGTAGAGCCAAACAATATAGGCAATAATAAGCAAAAAGACCTATGACAAAATTGCCTATGCCACTATCAAAACATCAATACCAATGAAGCAATAACCAACAGCATCAACAACCATACCCAACCCTTCCGGAGCGGGGTATGAGGAGGTGGGATGTAGACAGTCACACCCCTACCCGAGGGTAAATGGACTACTTTCGGAAAGACTTCCGGCAAGTTAGGTGTGTTTGTTTCATTAAGATGTTTTGGGTCTGAATATGACTATCACATCTTATTGGTAAGAGGTGGTGATAAAGTCTAAATCTGAATAAAAAATATTGTTTGTTTTTTTACAATTGTCTGAATGGTTTTATTTATTTGTTTCTAAAATATATATTAAACAAAATCACCTTTTTATGCTTGGATTTTATTTTGCTAAATATTTATTGTAATTATTTTACTTTTTTAAATAAATGGAGTAATTCAGGTTATTCGAGTCAACCCGATAACCGAACCGAATTCAAATTCGGTTTTCGATTCGGTTCGGTTTTCGAGTTGACCCAAAAAAATTAGCCGAACTAACCGAACAACCTGATAACCGAACCGATCAACACCCTTGTAGTCGAATAATCACAAATGTGAATCCAAATAAACTATGATGCAACATCAAAATATCAAATGATTATTTCAGCCCAAAAAAGAAAAAGAACAGACTCATCAATTAACCTAAAGTACACACTATAACCTATATACTCTTTGTCCTAGATAGCAAACTAACGTCACATTTCTTTCAGCCACCAAAAACACTTTACCATTTGTTTCGCAACAATGAAACATTCAAGCAACATTAACAAATCTCTTATTTCTCACTGGATCTTCGATTCTTTCGACTGTGTTAACGAAAACGCGAATAGCAAACACCCATGTCCTCATGCTTTTTTATTTTATTTCCTTCTCAAAAACAAGATACATTTTTTTTTGTTCATGGGCTGAAAGAATGTGAGGGCTAGGTTAAGAGGCAATCAGAGATTATAGACTTGGTCAGATTGATCACCACCTCTTACCGGGTCAGATAATATACATCTGACGATTGCTAACGAAAAAACAAACAACGATCGCGTCTGACTGGGTAAAAGTCAGGTTCAAACTTTCTTTGCAAAAACAAACACAACCTTAGTGTGCAACAAAAAACGGTAGACTAGACAATGACAACAAAATACATAGGATATAAAACAAAAGAACAACATACACTTACATAGACAAAGAACATACAAGCAGACATAAAACATAGACGCATACAGACACAAAGACAAGGAAGCAAGTAAGCATAAAAAAGGAAAATAAAGCACTACGGGCACATAAAGAACATATATAAAAAAGGCACCAATGAAGCAAGAACCAACAGTGCTACAAAAGTTTTTAAAGCACTCCATAGACACCAAAGCAACAACGAAAAATAGCCCAGAACCAAACACCATCTCATTCTTGTAACCAACAATAGAACTGTATAGCTCTAAAAAACCTTTCCAAATTGAACCTTAAAAACTGGCATATGTCAAAGCGTGTACAACTAGTACTAGAACTAAGATGACCTGTCATTTACAACTATGACTAATTTTGAGCACTCGTGTCTGTTTCAAAATGATGAAAACCCCATATCCCATAAGCTTCTTTAACTTGTTTAGAGGCCTTTAAGTTCAATCCTAAAGGCCTAAACCTAAACAGTAACCACGTCAATTATGTGGTTACCCAATTCTTGAACAGACCTTGATCAATATTTAAAGCACCTCGAGTTTCTTTCTTGCCATAAACCATACACCAAAACACCAATGAGCAATCCAGTAACACACTCCACACTTTTTTTTTTAAGGAATGCTTTTCTGAAAATTAATGGCCAATGGCCAACTATTGGGAGCATTATCAAGACGAACTCATATGCTTCAACTGACACTCTTTCAGAAAAAAGCACACTCAAAGAATAAATTGAAATAGCTATTTTACTCATTCACCTAGCTTGCAGAACACACATTCAAAATCAGCAATTGAAATCCATTTACTCATTCTATTTTGAGTCTTTAACCATCCATTAACTGCCAACCACAAAATAATAAAGAAAATGTGCTAAGAAAACATTGAGCTAAACCAATATAGCTCAGACGTGGCAACCCTAATCGAATATCATAATTCCTATCATTTCACACATTCTGGAGAACCGTAAATCCTTTTAAAAAAAAATGTCTTTAGTTGACTTCCTCACCCTTAAACCTATTATTATGCTGTCATGATCAGATAATAACAGGAGACGAGATGAAAAGAACTGTGCAAAACTATCCAAACATTATCCGTCTAATTGCATTTCTCTTTTTTGTAAGCAATAAATAACTAAATAAAATTGGCTAAGATGCTAGGAATTACAATGGAGAAACGATAGTTCTGGAAAAAACAACCCTAAAACTATTACACTACGAGTAAGACTGAAAATCCAAACAATCGCAGGAGGAACACCTGCCATTCAAACCCAACCAGACGAGTAACAACTTAAGTGCACCAGTACTCTAAAACCAGGAGATAAAATGCATATATCTTTTTAGTAACCTATATTTCGCATTAGGAAGACTTGAATAGTTGAATGTGTAGCAACTCTTTAATCTCTTTACCTTGCCATGATCGTCACTTAATGATAGAATTTGACTGATCAAGTAACAGTAGGGTTTCCATGTACGAATTCATTGAAAACGAGTAAGGATATCCATTAATCCCCAAACCACTGATACGTCGTCCTGAGGAGGGGTCATAAACTTCAAGTACAGACGAGTAATTTGTAATTGTATCATCAATATTTTCAATTATAGCTTCACCGTTCTTTCTTAACTCTAATACTCTATAACTCATCCACCTATCTGGTGCCTCAATACTCAACATCTTAGTAAACGACTTGGTAGCACCCTCCTTCATTATCCATACATCACAAAACCTTTTCTCGCCTTCCTTATAATACTCAAACAAACCAAGCGACTCATAGACCTTCGAGATCGTGAATTTATTCGTGCGTACTAACCTACCTGCTGGAAGACACACTTTACCAAACTCGTCACTCTTAGAATTAAACGAAATGATGAAATGAGACTTAATTCCATCAGCCAAGTTAATATTAGCATAAGCACGCCAATAAATAAACCCATCTGCCAATAAATAACCCATCGACAAAATCATAACCTAATATTGTCCAATAGAGCAAGTTCTGAAAAGCATGGTGGAAATGTTAGAGATACTTTTCCAAACACGTGTACTTAACGTATAAACCTCTACCTCCCAGTTTAGTACAGTCGGATAACCAATAGTGTTGATTCTAACAAGCTTAGGATCACTAGTGTTGGGACAAACCCCAAAACCAATAAATGTTAGTCCATTTGGTAGAACTAAGGAATTATATATATGGGAATACCAATTGCTTTCCCAACAGAAGGATTCCAAAGAACAGCTATCTTCTCGTCCTTAACATCTTTGCGCCAACTGTAAGAGCATAACAACCCGTTAATTGAACTAAATGTTGATACATCTCCAAGTAGGCGAACTGGCTGAGGGACGGTTAGGGAAGATTTCTGGTTATGGAAAGTATGATCGTCCACAATCGAAACATATTTCACTTGATTAGCTAACTTATATCTAACAAATAGATGTTGTTTTGGGGTCTTACAAATGTGATAACTTTTAATAAATTTAGGGCTATCGATAAGAGACTTCCATAGTTTCGAAACTGACCTGCATTGAACAACTGATTTTACTGGGAGCCTTTTGATGATTTCTGCTTGAATTTCGAATGGTATGTAGTCTGACATTTTTATTGTTTTTATTAGGGTTTTGAAACAAGAGTAAAAGTGTGAACATAGGCAGAGATGATTTGTGTGTTATTCATCGTACAAGGGTTATTTGGGCCATAAATGAGTGGATTGGATATAAATATGATGATCCATTTGATTAAAATATATTACGTTAAGTTAAGCATTTTTTTAGGGTGCTACTATTGGTACCCGTGACCCACTAAAAAGTACAAAAAAAGGTACCGAAAATTCCTTTTGTACCCTTCTTTAACAGTGCAACGCGTTTTTTTATCAGTTTCTGTTTCGTCATTTTTGACAGTTTCATACTTTTGACCTGTTAAACTTTATATTTTTCGTTCGGTATTTTGCGTTTCACTGTTTTATAATATAAACAAAATTATAAAAATAAAAAAAAATAAAAAAAAGGAAAAACCAGGAGGGATACAAACGGCTTTTCAAGAGAAGGGGAGTACAAATAACATGAGCCTTTTTTATCTGCTAGGATATGATGTCTTTTTACATAAAAGCTTCTTTTAAAGTTGGACACGTGTGACCAAATGATGTTTTTTATTTGTTTAATTACAAATACTAAAATAGTAAATGCATATTTACCTTTTGGTCTAAAAGCCTCATGTTGAAAATTAACTCGGTTGCAGACTTAAATTATACTAGTTGTTGAATATTCGTGCATAATGACGGCGATAAATATAGTTATATTATAGATATAGTGAATGAATTGCTAACTAAACTCTCCCCGCAATTCCTTACCCGCTTAGTGAGTTCATTTAACAACACACCGAATGTATATATGTTCGTTGTATGTGTTTATTTGGGTTTTCAATAGCTTTCCCGCAACATAATATTAATATTTGCATGTACAAAGACTCTCACACTCTCTTCCTCGTCAAACACACCTTCCAATTTTATTTTTTCGAATCAAGTTTGCATTGATTCAAATTAAGGTTAAAGGTGTAAAAAAATTAAATCAAAATGAAATAAACCTACAAAAAATATAAAAAACTAAAATTTATGAAAATATATTTAATTAAAGAGGACAAATTAAAAAATACAATGAAATTAAATCATTAAAAAAATAAATAGACAAAAGAATATCTGAATTTCAAAATAAAAATAATCTTTCAATTAAGAATTAACACGCGTCACTCTATCATATAAAGATTTTTGCAATGGGTAAGCTCTTACGCTTAACTAAACAACCCAATATAAGAGCCGTTGACAAAATAAAAAGAAAATCTAAGTCTATTAGTAGATAATAACCTCTCAATCACAACGTACTCATGGACAAAAAGAACTAACTATAATTATTACTGTACTTCAATTTTTTAACCTGTTATAGTCAAACGATTTGTTTTCAACTTTTCCACAAAAGGCCTCAAAGCAAGGCAAGGCAAGGCCATTAACTAAAGTGTTATGAATGTTTGTGTTTTATATGTTGTAGACCTTGATCTTTACATGATGAAGAAGAGATAACTGGCTCATAATAAAGGGGAAGAAAATGAATGTCGTCTTCCCATAATTGCTATAGGAGATCGACCAACAACTAGTATTTGTATCGAGCTTCTATTCTACTTCTCTTTTTTACCGTTATAATTAGTTTTGGTCATCTTTTACTTTTATATTATGGAAATTGCTAAATTTAGTTTTTAAGGGTTTGTTCAAAATGTTACACGCATTGAATGCTTATATCTTCAATAATAACTGTTTATCTCATGCATTTAACCTCATCCAACTGATTATATCTCTATTACTTTATAAAGCATTTAGCCCATTCTAACAAGCACCAGAATCCCTTCCTTTGTTTATTTTCTCTTTAGAACAAAATCACTTATTTCCATCTCATACCATCCACACATACATAAACATAACCACCACTACTTTATAAAGCATTTAGTCAATTTTTAAAATTAGAAGTACTTAAAATTTTAAGTAAAAAATATTACTATAAAAAGAAGTCTTAAGAATTCAATCAATTTACACTTATTTCAACATTTAAGAATTTAAATCTAAAATTGTAACAACCTAAAAAAAACTCATTTAAACAGTTTGGAAATTAAATATAAATTTGTAACAGCCAATGTAAATGTTTTGTAACAACAGCCCATTTCATAACCCATTTTAACATTGCATTATATATATGAATATATGATGCCCCATAACAAGCACCAGAATCACTTCCTTTGTTTATTTTCTCTTTAGAACAAAATCACTCATTTCCATCTCATACCAGCCACACATACATAAAGATAACCACCACTACCAGCTGAACCGCTGCCGCCATCAACACCGCCATATATTTCTATTATCGGTGGTGTTTGAGTTTATGTGTTTTCATCTACTCATAACTTATTTATGTTGTGTTTATTGTTTGTAGATCTTTGTTATGGTTCGTACTCAACGAAAGCTCGCTGGGAAAGTTTTAGAGATTATAAGACATCAAGACTACAAGACATGGTTTTTTTGGTGCTTCTTTTCAAAAGGTAATGGAAGAATCCAAGAACTTTGTTACTATTTTTTTCTTTATTTTTTTGGTTGTTGTAAACTTATGGTTCTTGATGTTTTTAATTAGGTTTTGTTAAGAAGATAGTATGGACTGCTAAAGCACAAAAGAAAGTATGGAGTGCTAAAGAAAATGGGGAGTTACAATCACACGGCATGGTCCACTCACAACAAGTATGATGGAAATGACTCAATGAGGCCTTTTTTTGCAATGATGAAAATGAGACTTTATTGAGGTGCAAGGTCAAGAACCATTTTGTATTAATAACCTTGGTGTGCCTTGATCTTTCAGATACGTATAAATCCATTGTTATGTACTTACGTATGATATGTCAAATATAAGAAACAGATTTAATGAATCTTAATTGTTCGATACCTTTATTTAACAATGTACACTATTTTATCAAAGATTTGTATAAGTCATGAAATGTATTTGTATTTCGAAGTTAGAAAAAATTGCATGTATTTGAACCTGTTGTAACGCGTAGGTAAATTCTATCTTGTTTTTAATAACATTTACGAAAGTAACGGCCATCAAACCAATATTAATGTAGACTTGTAACAAATAGAGAAATAACGTAACAATCTAGTACAATTATTAATAATAATAAAAAAAATAACAGTCATCCAACAAATTTACTCATAATAATAATAAAAAATTACAATTAAAAAATTAATTTTCTTAAATAGTAAACTTGTAACATCTCACATCTAGATTTCTATACTCCCTATATAAAAGGTTAATATCTTATTTCTAACTCTAATCTTAATTACATCATAATATTAAACACTACACACATAATCATAGCATCTAAAATATCCAGAACCTAATATTACAAGCCTAAACCATCTAATAAACACATTCGTAAATAAGTACTATTACTTATTCAATTTTAACTTTATTGGAAAAGATGTAAAACCATTAGAAAATATTCATCATACACATTTAAAAGCCTTTAATAGCCAAAATTTGTAACAGCCCAAAACATGTAACAACCAATTAAATGGTAAAGTTGTAACGGCTCATATACGTTTTTTTAATAAAGTCAACTTTTAACTGTTAAGATTGATATTGTCATCAATTCAGTTAATTGTAACTGCTGCATTCATATGGTTCATTTGTAACGGTCCATTAAACATTATTTAAGTGTAAATCACAAACTCAAATACGAGTATAAAAACCTAACACACTAACAAAATTCATTACACCATTTTCATCTCTCTGTCTTATCTCTCTTAAAAACACAAACTTTTTTCTTTCTTTCTTTAAACCACCAAATTCCGCCGTCTCACATATCAGATTTTGCCGCCACTACCGTTTAGTTCTGCCGCCACCTTTGCCAACATCCGTGATCTTAAATCTGTTAACTTTTGATGAAGTGACTGAGATTTTTAGTTATTTTTTTCATCATGTTATGTTAGTGATTTGGTGATTGTAGTTTTGAATTGATGATCGATGATGATGATGATGATCACCCGTTTTTGGTTTTATTTTGTCGAATTGTTAGAATTTTAATATTTGATTTGTGACTATTGAGGTGTTTGTAATTGTTCAATTTATTTAACTACTATTTACGTTCTACAGTAATTTTCTTTTTTTTTCTTTTTATTATGTAGTGACTGTTCACTGTTAAAAATAATTATTGAATTTGTCCAAGTTTATCATTTCCAAATCTTAAAAAAAGAATAAGCAATATCATTAAAAACGTGTAACCGCTTAAATCATCATTGTAACGGCCTCCAATAATTATTAAAAACATGTAACCGCTTAAAATCATTACTATCAATAATGATTATTAAAAATGTGTAACCGCATCCATAATAAAAATCCACACAAACCATTTCGTATCTCCCACACACAAATGTTTTTTGTTACATCAAAAATAGTCTCTCAATATACCCTCACTTTCACTCCTCAACTCTTACTGGTACTTACTGCAGAGATTCTTTATTTTTTCGTTAGAAAAACGCTTAGCCGGATAACATTTGCTCGTCG
Organism: Tanacetum coccineum; assembly: GCA_026074375.1. Classification (NCBI taxonomy): domain Eukaryota; kingdom Viridiplantae; phylum Streptophyta; class Magnoliopsida; order Asterales; family Asteraceae; genus Tanacetum; species Tanacetum coccineum. Next base: position 385 of record BQNB010051719.1, on the reverse strand, counting down.
CAAAATATAGTCACAGGGTACCCGCCGCCGCATTGCGCGGGTACCCGGCTAGTTACATCAAAACACAGCTGTTATCATTCATTCCGTGTGTTTAGCTTGTGTGATTTATGTTATTATAACTGTTGCTAAAATGGTGATTGTAACTGTCAAGTTTTTTCTATAGAATGTCTTTACGACATTAAACCAATAGTTGAAACTATTATTTACACGGGTTTGACTTATTATATGTTATTTACACGGTTTTATTATATAAAATTGTAACTGTTGCTAAAATTGTGATTGTAACTGTCAAGGTTTTGTATGGAACAAGCAAAAGAACCCGCGCGTTGCGGCGGAGCTAATTTTTTCCCGAATAATTTTTTTTTACGTTTCGGGGGTTTTTTTT
>BQNB010051718.1:0-40841 GCA_026074375.1 Tanacetum coccineum | reverse complement strand
CCGTGAGAATCAACTTCAAGGCTATTAAATCTAGTTGATTATTTCTAAACAATCCTAAGTCTTTTACAACTATGAGGTGTTTACAATATTGGTCGAATGTAGTTTAAAGCCTGAATTCACTAAGTCTCAAATTACAAATAAGTCCATAAAGTTTTAAACAAACGACATCTAAAGCACTTGTAGTTAATATACATTAACTCCCCTTAAAAATGTTATCCGTCATTATCCAAACCTTTATTTGTTTATTCCGTGACTTATTTTAAAAGACAATTTTAAAAGATTATTTGATGACACTTTCTCCCCCTTAAATAATGACCCGTTTTCTATTTAAAGAGTTGTTGTCATTGTTTGAGCGGTCGAATTGTCTTTGAAAAACTTTTTGTGATTACTAAAAACACTGATTCATTATGAAGATAACTTTTTACCAATAACAATAAGATTTCTCTTATTTTGACAAAGAAATGCACTGACATGTACATTAATTTGTATATAGGAAGCATGGATCGTGTTGCAAAGTAAACACAAGCCTTTGCATGGTCATAAAGTATACCATGCCCGATGTTGGGATCTGAGATTTGATGATTACAAAACTAAATATGCAAAATTGAAGAAAGATGAAACAAGGACTTAATGTGAAATATTAAGTTAGCTTCCTATATAAGCTAGGTTTTCTTGTAAACCCTCTATATAAAGGGTATTAGAGGCGTCTGTTTTAGAATGATATTTCTAAGGCCGTATATGTTATCGATTTTCAGAAGACATGCCAGAGATACATATTTTTATATTTTTTTGATTTTTTTTTCTTATTGAAAAATTAATATAAAAGAAAAATATTTTTGTATTTTTATGTTTTCTTATGTACATATGATACAAGATATACCGCGAGTAATCTTCTTTAATCATTTCATTCCTTTGTAGACGTTGTGCATGTCCGGAGACATGCTTCTCTTTACGAGCTTTTCGATTCAAGGAATTAAATTTTCTCTTTTTGCAAGGGTTGGTAAAGATGTTAGCCAATTGATATTCCGCCTGAACAAAGTAGAGTTCCACTATTCCATTCTCCACTTGTTCCTTTATAAAATGGTAGCGTACATCGATGTGCTTGGCTCTTGAGTGTTGAACGTTGTTGCAGCATAGAGCAATCGCACTTTTGTTGTCGCAGTACAGAGGAATCTTATTGAATTGAAAACCATAATCTGTTAGCTGTGAACGCATCCATAGGATTTGAGCACAACACCCAGATAAGGCAATATATTCTGCCTCTGTACTCGAGATGGCAGTGCTCTTATGCTCTGGAAAGAGCAGGCTAACAGTTTATCAACCTAAGAATTGAGCACTTCCTAAAGTATGCAATCTAGTGTCTGAACCCGCGTGATCTGCGTCTGCATATGCTGTTAGAGACATACCGGTATCCTTCGAGTACCAGAGACCCATGTTAATGGTTCCCTTTAGGTATCGAAAGATCCGTTTAACCGCATTTAAGTGCTTTTCGGTAGGCTTTGCCTGATACCAGGCACATAAGCAGACTGCATAAATAAGGTCGGGTCTACTGGATGTCAGATACATGAGGGATCCAATCATGCCACGGTAAAGTGTAGCATCAACGGGTGTCCCCTGTAGATCTTCATCCAGTTTATTCTTTTCCACCATAGGTGTGTCTACAGAATCACTAGTTAGCAAACCATATTTTTTAATAATTTTAGAAGCATATTTTGATTAGTTTAGGAAGATGCCTCTGGGACTTTGAGAAATTTGTAATCCTAAAAAGAATGACATCTGCCCAATCATTGACATCTTGAACTTAGTGGTCATCAGATTAGCAAAGTCATTACACAAAGTAGTATTAGTGGATGAAAATATTATATAATCAACATAAATTTGTACCAGTAATAAGACATTTACTGCTTTTCGTGTGGAGAGTGTTGGATCCACTGCATTTTTGAGAAATGGTTGTGAAATGAAGAAAATTGGACCTGCATGTCGTACCATACATGTGGTGTTGTTATAAGACCGTAGAGAGCCTTTTTAAGCTTGTACACATGTGATGGGTTGTCCTGATCAATAAATCCTTCTGGTTGAGAAACATAGACCTCTTCTTTAAGCTTGCCATTTAAGAAATCCATTTTGATGTCCATTTAGAAAACTGTCATATTCTTGTTGGCTGCATCTGCTACAAAGATACGGATGGCCTCTATTCTTGTAACTAGTGCAAATGATTCCTCAAAATCGATACCCTCCTCTTGCCGGATTCCTGAGCATTGTCTTTCCTTATTTATATAGTTACACCACCAAATCTCGTTGTTTGACCCCCATTGTAAATCCATTTTAGTTTCATCAACATGACTTTGTCTGGACACGTCACCAATTCCCAAACATGTAGCCTTTTAAATTCATAAATTTCTTCTTGCATTGCATCGATCCATGACAATTCAGTCATTGTTTGTTTAAAGTTCTTTGGTACTACAAAGTTAGGAAGGCATCAAAATAACACCACATGACATCAGTCTATAGTTGCTTTCTGGTGAGATAAATGAGAAGGATCTCTGATTACTTTTGCTATAGGATGATACTTAGTCCATCTACCAAGTGATTCGAATGGAGTGTGGATTGGTCTTACATTAGATGACGATCCTTGAGAAGTCTAGTCTTCATGAAGTAGATTCAGAGTGGATCATCATAAAATGTGGGTTTTGGTAATTCTTCAAAACTTGAGAAATAATTGGAGAATGTTCTTGATCTTGTGTTGATGGGATACCTGTTGATGGAGCATCTTGGTCAATTGACGTAGACACAGGTGAATTGGCTAAATCAACAACTCTTGGTACAACAACTAGAACTAGAGAGACAACAATTGTTGGAGGATTAAAGTATTCATCGAACACAGGTTGGAACAAAAGATCCCAATCATCTTTAAGAGGTAGATTATAAGGTTGTTGAGGAATAAGGTTTGTAACGAGTCCTAAACTAGATGTTGCAGGAGTCAATAATTGAAGCCCAGGTCCTGAACCAAGAGGTTAGAAGTCAATTTCCGTCTGATCATCATAAAATTTCGATTATGGATAGTTTCAATGATTTTTCGGGTATGTTGGTTGTAGACACGGTAAGCTTGCTTCTTGGGTGCATATCCAATGAAAATGCCTATATCAGCTTTAGCTTGAAGTTTTCCTAAATCCTCACTATCATTGTTTGGATAGCAAAGTGCTCCAAAGACATAAAGGCAAGATAGATCGGGTATTCTGTCATGTAAGAGCTCATAAGGAGTTTTTCCATGGTGACGCCGTATAATGGATTGGTTTTGGGTGTAACATACGGTAGCGACTGCCTCGGCCTATAGAACTAAAGGAGATTTTAAGTAGATTAACATTGTTCGAGCGGCTTCAACAAGAGTACGATTTCGCCTTTCAAAGACACCATTTTGTTGTGGAGATCGCGCAACTGAAATTTCATGAAAGATACCAACACTCTCATAATAGCTACACAGAGTTTGATTGACAAACTCAGTTCAATTATCTGTACGGATGTTCCTAACAGGTGCATTCAATCTAACTTGTATCATCTTCAGAAACTTGATTATGAAATAAAGAGCTTCATCCTTTGATGCTAGAAACTTCACCCATGTGAACCGAGAGGAATCATACACAATAAAGAGGATGTACTTTTTCCCATTAATACTTGCAACACGCATAGGCCCACAAAGATCCATGTACAAAAGATATAGTTTTTCCTGATTGGTGTCTTCAGATTTAGGTTTATGTGATTGTTTCTTGCTTTTGCCCATTGCACATGCCGAACACAGATGATATTTTTCAAATTTGAATTTAGGAAGACCTTGTACGAGACCTTTTTTTAGCCAAATGATTAATAGCACCAAAGTTCAATAGTGACAATCGTCGGTGCCATAACCATGATTTGGTCTTTAAGGCTTTGGACAAGAGGCAAATTGGAGAAGACGCCTGATGACATCAAATAACGTATATTTTATAGCATCATCTATCCCATGTTATTAACCCATTTTGTATAGTTATTGCAAATAATTGTTGCTTCAACGTTTATATTTGAGAATTACAGTAATTATGAAGTAATTAGTAAAAGTTAGCAAAAGGCGTGCATTCTGGAGCTTAAATGAAGATATTTTGAAGATTACTATTCTAAAGACCAATACGTTGTATCCATTAAGGAAGATACGGCGTATCCGTGCATGCACTCACCAAAGACCATAGAGGAATAAAGACCAATACACCGTATCTAGAGATAATCAATACATCGTATTCAAGATATGGAATCAATATAATATTCTGGAAGATATCAAGCGTGGTCCCTACTCCAAGAAATCCCCAATACGCCGTATCCAACACTTGGATACGCCGTATCCAACCGACTTCCAAACCTTATAAATAGTCTTCAAAATAAATATAACATTAATGTTCTTGAAATTGATGGGATTATTGATTTGATGAGACAAAATAAGTATAAGAATGAAACAAGATGGAAACAAGAAGGACCAAATTCGTAATTAATGAAGTCTTCAAAAGATAAGAATTAGAAGATTCTGAAGATATGGTCAAAGTTAAAGATAAGTATTAGATTCGATTTACTTATTAATTATCTTTATTAGTTTCCATGTACGCCTTAGACTCCTTGTGCTATAAAAGGATGTCTAAGAATGTTAGTTTGGATGCATAGTCGACTGATGAGAGTCAAATAGTAAAGGTATGTGTGTGTACACCATAGTTAGTAGTTAGTTAGTAATAGACATATTATAGATGTCTATGTAGTAGTTAGTAGCCCCAAGTTATAGTTGGGGTAATAGGAACGATTTATGAAGCCTACAATCAGGTTTCTACTATTGGTATCAGAGCGGGTTGCTCTTGATATCTAGGGTTATACAAGGTTCTGGTTTGATGAAAAGAAGGTTTTTGTTCATGTTGAAGTTCTTTTGATTTTCGGTGCACAAGCAAACTCAGTGAAACTAAGGTTTCTAAACCCTAATTTGGTAAGTAGTGTAATCATCAATTTTCATGATACAGGTTGTATACTACTGTTTGTTAAAGATTATAAAGGCTTGAAGTCGACTTCCTGGAAGCATGTAATGATTTATGGTCGACAGAAAGAATCAAGGTTTAAACGTGCTGCTGATGTTACTTGTGGGTAACTAGGCTTTCTTACAACCCAAATTCTGGATCAGGTACGTGAAGGGTTTTGAATGTGATCATGTGTGTGCAACAGGTTATGGTTCATGATGATTTGATGACGTAAAAGAATAGTAGATTCTATGGTGATAATAGGTTTTGGTTTGTTTCTGTTATGTTGATGTTTGGTTTGATGATTGCTGCTCTTTATCATTGAATGATTTATGGTGATGTTTTTGATACTCCCTTGGAATCTGTACGTTTAATTAGAAGGTTTATAAATAAGGTACAATAGATTTATGTAGGTGTTTTAGGCCATGGAACAACGAATGAAGATGCAGGTTCAGATATAGCAGGTTTGAAGGATCAGTGACAACGGCTGGGTTTATGTTTTCAATGAACAAACCCTAAATTTTTAGGGTTTGTATGGTTTCGTTAAAGAACATGTCACCGTTACAGGTTTGAATTTGATGGGCTTTAAGGTAAAAAACAGTATTAAGTTTCTACTATTCAGGCTTATATGGTTAGTACTGTTTTGAATTCAAAGTTAATACTGCTACGAATGTACAAAGAAAAGTTAATACTGCTAGCCTCTTGGAGTTAAGTACTAATAGCATTGGATTCAAATGAAAGTTACAACTGCTTGGGCACATGTCTACTGTCAATGGTAATTGTTAATACTGCTTGGTTACAAAGTTTATGCTATGATCAAGAAACAAAGATGTTGGGCCTCTGACGTGGAGAATAAAAGAGGATTACATCTAATTTTTGTTATAAATACATATCGTTTGTCCTAGACTTTATTCAATCAGACGCAATGAATAAGAAGTTGGACACACCTGATCAGATAATTCGTGCCTTGAAGAAGTAATCACGAAGTGACAGATTAGCAATAGTGTTGTGACGGATTATGTGTTACTAACAGATTTGGGAGGAAGGAGAATACCAATAGTGACAGTTTCAAGACAGAAAAAGTGTCGCCAACAGCTTGGTTTGTTAATACTCCTACTTGAAGCAGTTTCTACTGTTAATTCTATCCGACATATCTAGTTTGTACTGCTTGCTTTATCAGATATCGGATAGTTTATGTTTTTGGATCTCGGACAGAACTGAAATTATTTTAGTTTATTCTTATTGATTTTATGGCTTGTTTTGGATCTATTGAAGAGGTGATTACGAAGACAATTGAATATTGCTTATTTGATGTTGTAGATGAGTTTCACGGATGCGTGTTCTTATTATATCTTAAATGGCTTACAACATTTGAAGATAACTTGTTCGTGCTTAAATTGTGTTAACGAAGACTTGCAGAATCTAGCAAAAGTGTGTGATTTTTCTTATGGTGCTCAATGCTCACATTTGCTATCACTTAGTATGTGTCTCATAGAAGATGAGGATTTTGTCAAGAGGTTGCGGTCTACTTATAATTTTCCCTGTAGTATGAGTTTGACGTGACGTGGATAGTGCAAGACATAAGACACAAGTTTGGGAGATTCTACTTCTTCATCAAATTCGTTATACTCAGTTTTCTTCATCAGTGATCACTACATAGAGCCTACAGAGTTCGAGATTCAAGAGATGGTAAACATATGAGTTTCAGGGGAAGCTTATTAACTAAATGTTTAACCATCTACATGCACCACGGGAGGGGAAGTGTTTACAAGTTGCATATCTACACAAGACCCCTATTGGATGATTACAAAAAGGGGAAGAAGCTTACAGGTTTATTGATTTGCAGCTTATTATATACGATGGCATGTGCAAGGAGATTTTAAGTCAAGGGGAAGCATTGAAGATTGTTTCATACATGAAGATTGTTTTGTAATATCAAATAGGGGAAGATTGTTGGGATCTGAGATTTGATGATTACAAAACTAAATATGAAAAATTAAAGAAAGATGAAACAACAAGGACTTAATGTGAAATATTAAGTTAGCTTCCTATGTAAGCTAGGTTTTCTTGTTAAAGGGTCTTTTAACAGATGAATATGCTTTATAATAAGAGTATGTTGTTGGCATATCATTATTCATTGTTTTTCTGGATTGAGCAGTGCAAACTGATTTGGCAGTATTAAGTGATACTAAGCCTGACTTAGTTAGTACTGCTTGTGGAACTATGTTACTTACTGGATTGGGGTGAGAAAATCTACCAAAGTTCTGGTGATTTACCCTCTTTGAGTTGTTCCACACTAGTTTAACCTGTTTTTGATCATTAATCTTTCTCTTGTGTTTACAGGTATAGTGCAGGTGATCAAAACTACCACATACATAGCAAGCCTTATTGTTAAAATAAAAATTTTCACCTAATTTCTGAGTCATCATACCATTAAAGTTTCTTTTATTTCCTCTAGGACTCTTATTGTTTTTCCTAGGGTTTTCTGCTTGCCTAATAGTTTCATTCCTAACATTAACAGATTCAATCTTTTCAAAGCTAGGTTTGACTGTTTTTGTTAGTTCCTTAGGTTTGACCACAATCTCATCATCTTCACTGTCAGATTCCCATTCCTCAATGATGGGTTCACTCATCCTAACAGTTTTAATTTTAGGCATTTCCACTTTATCATTACTAGTTTCAGAATTACTGGTTTCAACTTTAGACACACTAATAATTGTTTCACTTACTTTAGACTCTTTTGCACCATTATGCCTAAAACCAGCTTTATCATTAGCACTCAATTGACTATTAAGCAGTGTATTAAGACTTTTAGAAGAAGTTTTAAATGATTATAATTTGGTTTTTAATTTTTCTTTTTCTTTTACAGCTTATGCTAATAGTTTTTTATGGTATGTGAGTACATCAGTTTTGTCATCTAAATCAATTTTCATAAATCTAATCTTTTCCTCATACCAAAGTTGATTTTTCTGATGAGCAACTAATTGAGCCTCTACCTTTTTTAAAGCTTGAGTATAGGCTTGAATTTCTATACTAGCATCACTAAGTTGTTCCCTTTGAGTATCATATAATTTTTTAAGTTGTGCATAAGATTGCTCACATTCAGTAGAACAAGTATGCACCCTAAACTTGATATTTACTTGTTAATCATCAAGTTTCTTCAATGTAAGCTTCTTGATCACCAGGAGGATGTATCCAAACACTTCTTCACTTCTAATTGGTGTTTGAAATCTTGTTGTTCTTGTTTCTAGCATCATTTGAAGTCTCATCAATGAAGGTAACCTCTGCATCTGCATCACATAGAGTTCACCAAACATCGATACCATCATCATTTAAACATACACAACCGACTCATAACATATCTAGAGTGAAAGCCCATCAACTATCTGCTCCAATATCTTTTGTTAAGAACCAACCCAATTCAAATTGAGAAAAAGAGTATATATCAGTTAGGGTATCATGACATATCCCTAAACACAGTATACACACGCCTCTCTTTGTCCTTCGTCTCCAACACAAATGCAGCAGCAAGAAAATTTAAAATGAGTAGCATCAAATGTATACGAACAATATTAATCATATACTATTAGCATTAAGAATAGTGGATATTCCTACTCGAACCATGATCCTTCTTCTTCAATCATTCAGCCGCCATCACATAAAAACCCTAACAGTAGTAACAAGACCAACAACATTAACTCTGAAACCTTAGCAGTACTAATCTCGTATACCACTGTTACATACAAATACGAACCAATCTCATCTCTCTTCTCACACATCATTACGAGATCGAACAACAGTATTAAAAAGTTCACAAATCCTAAATGTTTACTCCTGTAGTCGTGACAGTAGCAACATCTTAAACCAAGAAACGCATCCTTCTGAACCAACATGCTACTATGATCCTTCATCTGCTTGTCATTCTTATTAGCACATATTCAATAACTTATTATACTTATACTCTCAAACATAAACATAAAAACTTATAAGCTTCAATGATTAAGAGTAACAAGATACAAGAACCTTACTAGGGCTTCACAGAGATCACATCCATACCATAAGTAATACATTACCGAATCTTGTAATCTGTTGTTTTAACACGACTATCATCAGACCTTCATATAATAACATGATCGTGACCTGCTGCTGTAAACCCTCCATGTCAAACTCTATTAGAGTTTTGGAAAACCCTGAATCTTCTTCTTAACAAACTTCTGATTGAAACAAAACCCTTGTAATCTAGGTTTCGCTGAGATCACAACTTGCTTTAAGTAACTTCATAACAACATTCTTCTTGTATTGACAGCACTAATAATAAACCTGTTGAAGATTATACTTCCAGAAGTCTGCTAGTCGACCAAAGTAGTATTAACTTGTATCTGCTGTAAACCCTTGCTGTCACAAACCTTATCATAGCAACCTGTTGAAGACTACACATGCTATATCTTCATCATTGTTGTTTATTTGCTATAACAACATCAAAATTACAAAACCCACAACACTTCCATTGAACAACAAAACCATAAGCATTACCAATAGCCTTTTGTCACCATAATACTTTATACAAGCACGACAACAATCACAAACCAACTGCTTTTAAAACTCACGCTAGCAGTACTAAGTTCTCTGTACTAGCAGTACTAAGTAACAACTGGCAGTACTAATGTTACTAGCAGTACTAATACATATCAGCACCATTGACATAAACTTTCAAGTGTTGCCCTTGCTGATTACGCCATCAATATTATAACCATGCAGCCAATCCCATGTTCACTTTTTGCAAATCCAATCAGATAGGTACACAACAACCTGCTATGACTTTAAAACACACAAACCATATGCATACTACTCTTTAACCTGTTGTGATAAAAATTATAAACCTTCTTCTTAACCCCTTGAGTTTCTTGAACCTTCTGTTTAGAGTTTGTGAAAAACCCTAGTTTTCTAGAATATCTCAAAACATACAGCAGCAACAATATGAACGACACCAACTATCTTTTCCATCTAACACTTTTATTTGCTTTTCCTGCAAAAAGTTAGTCCACAAAGCACAAAAATACAAACCACAGTAATACACAATCACACTCTCTTTATGAATTGCCCTGCAATAAGAAAGTTAGTGTCTTTTGAAGTCCCAAGCCAGAACAGACTTGAACCTGCCTAGTGCATCAACATAATCATATCTTGTCAGGGTCTTTGATGCACTATTGGATTTGAAAACATGGTCTAATTCTTCATGTTTTGGTTTCCAAACCCAGCTAGCTGAGGCCTTAACAGTATTAACCTCTGCTTTTGGCCTAGCGGTATTAACCCTTGCACTATTAATAGTATTAACTCTTTTGTTGAAATATCTGTTGTAATTTGTAGAAAGAATTTCCACTGTATTAGTATAATTTACCACTGCAAGGTTCCACTGCTAAAGACTTATTCCACTCTGATGTGCGATAAGGATTACATACTCAAAGTAAAATACAGCGTAATGTTATATATAGAATGTACTTTGGAGATTATCCTTGATTTTATATGGAGATCAAGTTTAGGTCTTATCTTGTACAAGGCTCCTTGTGCTATAAAAGGAGTCCTTAGGTTAGAGTAGTTGATACACATTGATCATATACATACATCTTACACATACTACTCTCATAGCTTAATGTATGTAAACCCTAGTTACTTTTTGAGTACTCGTATATATTCCAATCAAAATATTAAGGCTTGCTAAGAGTTATTCACTGTTCCATTCTATAACCAATTATATATTCTTCTATAAACACTAAAGGTTAGATTCCGTATAGAGCATTTGGTGCAAATTTCAACCAAGTTTCTCACATAATTATCTTGTGATTACCTAAGGTAATAATAATCCTTATAAACCTAAGCCTAGATCTAGAGTTTGGGACTCAACAAATGTATCAGAGCTTGTTGAGAGACTTTGAAACTAAGAACATAAATTCCAAACATCTCAATCACAAACAGAAATGATCCATGTTACATCCTACTTCTAATTCTAATCAATATTTTCCAATTCCTTGACACTGGTAAATTTGAACCATGGCAGTTTATAATACATAACAAACATATCAATACATACATGAAACACTATGCGACTAATTGGAAAGTCATAGGTTTGGGACCTCATATAGAGCTCCTACACAAAAAAAGTTAGTCTGGTGAAGCTTACGTCCATCATCAAGGAGCAAGGGAAGGATTGTGGCTGTAACAACATAAAGTACAACAAAAGAGAAGAAATGATGTCAAGGCAAAACAACTCTGCTACTGCGCTTTCCCTGATGAACATCAGTTGAGATCAACAAGTATGAAACTAACCAAAGAATTGATAGGAAGCCAATACTAAGCGACCTTTGGAGAAAGTGAAGCACCAAAAGACAAAGAAGACTTGTTAAAGCAACAATATGAAACTACAAAAGCTAAAAGAGTGCAGAGACTATTATGCAAACTTTAATAGCATTGCAGGCAATACGTGAATCAACTATGAAGTTTTAGATGTTCCAGTTGAACAAGAAGACTGAACCAGAATTTTTTTGACAAGCCCTTTTCACAGAATGCTTAGCAAACTATAGTTGAAAACAGAAATTGATCAAGACACAATGAGTCTGATTGATTTGTATAATCTCTCAAGGGCTATGAATCAGAGGTCCAGAAGAAGGAGGATCAGTTCTCTAAATATGGCCTTCATTTTCTTCTCAAATACCAACAATTGGAAAAATTGAATGTTCCACTACTCAATAGTTTTTCCACTGCAAGTTTGTCCCCCAAGGATTCCCGTGCCTTTCCCTCAAGTTAGTTTTGGGTAATGTTGTGAGTGTTGTAAGGGGGGGGGGGGGGGGAGGGGGGGGGGGGGGGACCATTACTAGCATTGAAGTTAGCCAAACCGCTACCTTTTACCATGATACTATATGTAAAAACAACTACTCAGTCAAAGTGTTCTCAAAACCAAATATGAGGACATTACGCAATGATGATGATGACAGTGAAAATGGACATCTAATGAATATGCTTTGATAAGTATGAAAGGCTGATAGGTTCTGGAAGAGACAGGTAAGAAAGATTGTCCATTCAAGGGTCTGATGTCAGTTGGGTTTGATAAATCTAAAGTGGAATGCTTGAATTGACCACAAATGGGACAGATTGCTAAGAGCGCAGAGCACCACAAGAGTCGGACAGAAGTAGAAGAGAGAGCTACAAGAAGGAGCCAAAGGTTGAAGAGCCTAGCCATAAGGAAATGATGGCCATTGATGGCATTGGATGGGACTGGAGCTTTATGACTGAAGAAAATAAAGCTTCAGAGAATCAAGCACTTGTAGCAGAAGAGGTTTGTACCAACTGAATTTGCTTTGATGGCAATGTCTAGTTCCAAGCTCAGACAATGAGGTAGTCAGATGATTCTATTGTTCTAACAAGTAGAAGAACACAGAAAACCTCACTACTAAAATTAGTAAACTTAGAGAAAACTTTAAAGATAGTGAATTCAGATTGTGTAATTATAACAAGAGGATTAGCACAGTCGAAAGCTCAGGTTGGGTTGAGTATAAAATAAATGAATCATAAATTTCTGTGAAAAGCATAAGAGTCTTAGAAAGAGATTTAGAACTTAAGGATTATAAATTGAGAATCTTACAAATGAGCTTGAAAAAGTCAAGAAAGAGCGAGATGGCATTGCATTCGACGTAGAAAAAATGTAAACTCCGTATAAAAACTTCGATCAAATGTTTGAAACTCAAAGATCAGTAAAAGGATAAAATTGGGACTCGGCGTAAGTGAGTATAGTGCTGTGCCACTCCCTCCTCACAAGTTCTAGTTCACTCCCATTTCAGATTTTGACTTGGACTAAAACAGCGTTCACCCGAATTTGCTGATAACACTAACACTGACTAATAACTAAGCCCACCTAGTGTAGTTGTAACAAAAGATTTAAGTAAGTGAACTCGAATGGAAATAACATGACTGTCTGTGAACATGGCGAAATCTAGAAATGCTGTGTCAGAAGGCCCATAAGTAACATAGTGAAATATCTGGTGTCCGGAAAGACATTACAAAGTCTTAATAATTTTGAAAAAGCGTAGAAACAACAACTAAATATGCTGAGTTATATAGGGAACATCAAACAAGCTCTAATTTTAGGTCTAACAATTTATGGTTCCTCCAATAATTAAGGACTGGGATCTGAGGATGAAATATTAAGTCTATCAGAGTCTAACCATTAATCAGAATAGATAGATCACCGCTAAGATGGAAACCAGACGAATTGGAACAATCTAAAATCCCAACACCTAGGAAAAGACTTTGTGATGCAAAATAAAGTATGTTATAAATGTGGTAGCTTTGAGCATTTAAAGGTAAACTGTAATAAAAATATGTGGGTAAGTAAAGGGAAAAACTGGTCAAGGGCTAAGTATACCCAAGGAAACTTGACACCCAAAGCTATTTTGCTCAAATCTGGCACAAAAGCCATTGCTCTTAACAGATCTTTAACCACAGCCTAGAACAGTTATGGAATATAGATCAAGCATAAAAATGAAATCTTTTGATAAGAACAGCACATTTCTAATGTAAAACGGCCCTTTGAAAGAAAAGCAGTAGCTAAAAATAAAATTTGGGTTCCAACTGTTAGAAGAAAAAGTCCCACTGTTGACTTAAAAGTTCCCACTGCTAAGCCAACAGTTGCTGCTATTAAGGGAAACAAGGGAAAAGCTGTTAAGGCATCAGCTCGTTGGATTTGGAAACCTAAGAAAATCTCTGATGAAGGTTCAAAAGTCATGGTGTATCATTGTTAGTGGGTAGTGTGGTATGGTGGGGAGTTAGGGGGGGGGGGGGGGGGGGGTGGGGGGGGGGGGGGGGGGGGGGGGGGGGGGGGGGGGGGGGGGGGGGGGGGGGGGGGGTGGGGGGTGGTGGGGGGGGGGGGGTTGGTGGGGGGGGGTGGATTATGTGGGGTAGGTTGTGGTAAATAGATACGGATTTACATTTAAGGGAGAGTAGGATGTAAACAAGGAGAAAGCTGTTAGGCATCAGCTCGTTGGTTTTGGACCCCTCACAAACCCACAACCCTTCAATCCTGAACCCCATACAATGGTGACTCAATGAATTTACAAGAAAACACAATCCCCAGAAACACCACTTCCAGACTCACGTCGGGTACAAGTCTAAAGTGACGCCCACATTCTCCCACTTTCTCTCTAAAAAATAGAACTGATGTGCCAACCACAGCAGTTAATAAATGCTTCTCAAGTTATTATTTTCAATGTTTTGCTCCATGCCCATTCCTGACAACCAGCACTTCTCTATTACTTAACATGAGCCTAAAGCTAGAGGCACATTAGTCCAATAGGTGATCAAAAGTGTTGACCGCAAACTGTGCACCAAGGTGCACCATCCCGACATGTTCCGCCTTGACTAATACCATTGCAAAATACTGCAAGCTCATTAAATTACCCCCTAAAACGTTTAATCACCCGATATGAGCATATCACACAAAAAAGGGTGTCCCTCAACCACTGATTTCTCTAGCATTCACATTGGGTATCGCTTGTACTGCAATGATGATCGTCCAGATTTGCTTTCGGAACACCAATATAGCAGAATCTGACAGTAAGATGCTTATAAACGACAAATGACCCTCATCAAAACCCAACATCTCATAGGCTTGACTTGCTCCGGCCTTCTGGTAACTGAAGCTTTAATGTCCAAAAGCTTTGGACAATAGAGACTGTCCACTAAAGCAGCTGCCCTTGTTCGGCAACAACTCAAGTAAAAAGGTTACCCACCAAAATCATTAACCAGCCCATTCATTGTTTGCTAGCATAGCACCCCCTAACCTCCGTCAGTCCTGTAAAGTCCAAGATGCTCAAATAACCGGTTTCTCCTCCCTACACACCTTGCCTCAGGAGTTGTAATGGACCTACCACTCTTAGGACGTCATAATCAACCATGTTATTGCATAATGTCACTGTGATTGAATCACGGTATAATCATGTTACAAACTTTCTAACAAGACTAAGTGCTGCACACAATTATCGTCACCATATCCAATCTCTCACACCACACAACAAAAACACCGTAGCGTTTGTGTACAGAAGCTAATTTCTACGGCTCCAATATGTTTCATCCATCGTTAAATACACAGACCTTCGCAAGATCAACCAGCCTAGAATCATCATCAGTACTAAGCTAGCCCCAACCCATTAACCATATTCATCCAAACTTCGAAAATATTTAGTGTCCAAACAAAATCCATATGCAGCTGATGAGAAGGCTTCGACTTTGAAAAAGCTACACTTGTTCCTTACCTGTAATCCGTATTGGTGACTTTTTTCCATACCAGCAATCCATCCACCCAATAATTGTCAATTAATAACCCCCATAAATTTTTGCGGGCAACACCAATAACACTTAATTTCGCAACCCCTCATTACACTATCATTATATAAAAAGATTCCCCAGTACTCGCTCTACTAATCCCCAACACACGCGTACCCCATAACACCCATCTGCCTTAAGCCTACAAGACCCAGTGAACGAAATTTCTGAGGGGCCCCAGCTACTTATAAACACCCACATACTCCCGCCATAATCTAGCCACAAACTGATGTGTTTACTAAACGCACCACCAGCCGATCATTACTCAATCTACCCCCACTCAACCGCAAATATCATGCCACTCCAGATCCCCCTGACGATGCCAAACTATTTGTTATCACAAAGAGAGTGTCAGACTACAAATCGAAAGGAATACATTAATCACTAATCCAAAACAACACATATTCAAATTCAAGATCCCAGTCAATACTTTGTGCCTTATGCCAAAGATCAACATCCACCACACTATCCAACTACCACCTAACGCTCTATCAGAATGCCTCAACCACTAAAAGAACAGATATGTAGCCTGTTTTCCGTATCCCTTATCAAAACCACATCCCAAAATTCCTATATCATCAAGTAAAGAAACTAGTGGATTGCCCCTAGCACAAAACAGACATCGCATAGAATTACCACCTTGGGGTCACCCAACCTTTACTAGTCCAATGAGCAGTGTCCTAGAGTTAAAAAAGTGAAGAAGCAATTCATTAATTCCACTGATACACCAATGACAATTGAACCTACCAAACAGAGATTTTTCATAGGTATCCCAAAACCTACGCGCTGATGCCTTTAGAACCCTTACCCCATGTATACCCTTCCCTTAATTCATCAGACTGTTGGGGCTTCGCAGTGGAACTTAACACGTCAACAGAAGGGCCATATTATCTCCTTCTAACATTTAACCCAAATTTGATTATATAAGCTACTTGCTTATTCTTTCTTCTTTCCCCCGGGTCCGAAATACCATTAGCCATTATCTGCTAACTCAACAGACTATCAATTTTTTGATCTATGAGCAGCAACATGCACAACCTTTTTTCTGGCTGAGTGGTAACAGTCTCTGTTATACGCTCTAATTGTCATTAAAGAGCCAGAATAGACACACAACTCTTTTATTATTTTGGATTCAAGTAACACAGTGGGTATCCTTCTCCCAGCCCATGTTATTTTTTCCCGTATACACAAACCACTATCAATGATTATTCACCGTTTACCACCCTAAAATGCTCAACTCAACCACCATACAAACATCCCAAATATGTTGCAATCTACAAATCAAATCCCTGCGGGATGGGATTTTCGCATAGATTCCGCCTCCACTGAACCCTTCAAGAGATCTCTATTTTTTCTGCTGAAACAAATGTAGACCTTCAGTCATGTACGTACACATTCAAACCAACCGAATCCCATTCCTTTAAATAGATGGAGGCCCACCCATATTTCTCCCTACCATATAGATCAAATTTGTTGAAGTTCCCACGCACACGACAAGCCACCATCGCATAATATACCACCCTAAAACCACATCTACATAGCATAATACAATCCTCTAAACACATATAATATCCACTCATGACCTCTTACACTACTTATTACTACTAAAAGGGCCTTTTGACCCCAGCATAACTAAGATGTCCTTGCCATGTGCCACCTTAGACCCGTCGAAGTTATTTTCCCTCAAGAGTCAACTTCTAACAATCAAATTGAAACGAAAGTAACACCCATTTTAGGGCCTCTTAAATGTCGGCACTTTTATCCATCAAATTCGGCGTCAACCAGCCCCACAATCACCATCACCTGGGCCCCTGAATACTTGTTGCCGAGGTGTCGTATGCACAGCATCCATAAATCTCATAACGCCCGTAGCACCCCATTTATAAACCGTTCACTTGCTCTTTTAGTTTCTAACCAATAGTGAACTTAGATATTTATATTATTTAACCATAAATCAAACAAAGATCAAAGTACATCTTCTCCTTTCTTGACTAAAAACTCGCAAAGCATAACATTAAGTATAGCTACACAATAAAAAACATCCGTTAAATACCTCAAACACTATCTAAACAACTTATCATAACACAGTCCATATAGAAGCACCATTTTATTATATTTAACCTCAACAACCCTCTGCCATCACAAACCTGTGATTAACCTCGATTAAAAAGAGAACCAAACTATCAGCTCGAAAATATAGCAGATACTACTCACCGATAAAACTACTAATCGGAGTTAGGTTTTCTTTCTTCCACACTGAGTTTCTTCCCCTCAATTTTACTGCGAACAAACAGTCACATAACAAATCCTAATTCCTTGTCTGAGCTAGACCTCGACCCTTTCCATCAAGCCAATCCTTTGGTACAACCCACTTACAGCTTACAAAAGTGCTAGATTTACCTGAAGCAATATAACATTTATTTACATCTGTGCACGTCAAAAAGCCCCAGACCCAACCAAAGCCATCAATAGGCCCACATATCCTATATGGCACAGGCACTAAAAAACCTTTGGCTCCGTCTTGGTACATCTCACCAAATCTTACGTAACGCTCTATCTCTTATAAACTTCTATCCTGAACTGCCTTGGTGTGCTGCAAGCTCCCTTCTTCCTACCTTGCACCATGACCCCCTTATGAGGCCATAACACCGCATTCCCCCTTTAGCAAAAAACAAACTCCAACTACATCGAAACCCTTAATGGCAATCTTCTTACCAGTGCTTCCTTATCCAGAACCAATCCCTTGCCCACGAGAAACTTCTCAATGCCGATCTATCCAATTGCAGACCATCCCAACCCTTGTCAACACATCAAACTAAGAGTCAAAGTCCTCCTCATAGGTAGAGTGCGACCCACATTTGCTGAGTAGCTATAGAACTGCACGCATTCATCATTGGCCTAAAGTTCGTCCTTGGCCCCTTCCCAAAGCGTGAATTAAACGGTACCCAAATACCAAGAGCCCTGGAAAACCCCCCTATGCAGTAAGTAGTGGAGACTTCACTTTTTGTATGACCCCATGATGTAATTTATCCGCACAGCCGGCCCAAATTGTAAGAACAAAGTTTCCTCCCACCTGCATCAGGACAAATCTATAATCCATCGACCCTTTGCTATTATTATACACATTCATCCATACTCCGTGTAGCTATGTCAAATACATGTTTCACCACAAAAATAGTCATCAGAAGCCATTCTGGTGAAAGGTTGTCGTCAAAATAATTACTGTTCATGCATCTAGTCAAGATTTAACTGGATCCACCCAATCGTAGCGAACTCAGTGCCTCCACAATTCTGAGAACAAAGTAAAATAAATGCACACCAGTCTCCTGCAAGGACCTTTAGCATTGTTGTTTTTTCCATATTTGAGCTATAATAAAAAAAAACAAAGGCTTACCTTGTGTAACATATTTGTGGCTTCTTTCCCCCAAAGGTCCTAATATTGCTTCCAAAATACCATGGTTGATAGGCATCCATTGTGAATACTCAACTGAGTAGCCGAAATTTTCATTATGCTCAGCCAGCCGCAGAGTATTTCTTGGTGCCCTTGGCCCCTCCATTCTTCACTTATAGAGCGCTGGTCTATAACGTTGGGATCACAATGCCCCAAACCTTCCCATGCACCAGCTGATAGAAGTAGCTTTATACATAGATACACTATGTATCCTTGTTTCGGCGCTCTCACGTAGTCCCCCACCCCCTATGCCCCCCAACCCCCAGCAGTGCTAGTGATCATATGGAAATGTAGTCGTGAATATGCTGACAAACCACATTCTCCATAGTTCAAATTTACAGTTGACAAGAAAAGACAATTATGTTCCCATATGAGATGTCAAGTAAAACATATAGGCCCCGTTTCTTAATGAGATACTAGCAGAAAATAATTAGGAATGTTCTATCTACTTACAACACAGTTCCAGCTCAACAAGCAAAGGATATACATATATAGTTTCGTCTCCAAATACTCTAGAGAATCGCTCTCTGACTTGAAATACGGGTTCTTAATCCCCTTGGAAAATTCCCACGCTCACAACATTGTAGACACCACTTATTATCCCCAAATTTCACCAAACCCCAATGCATACGCGACGGCAAATCCTTACGAGTATAACGCAAAAAACACCAGTCCCTCAAGGAAACACCTGAAAACACCCCCACGCCTGAACATCCTAATTTATTACTAAAACCTTAAACAGATCAAAGAACTCTGAAAACAAACCCTTCATGCACTTAACACTAAGTATGAACAGAATGAACATACCATAAATCAAAATTATATTAATAACCTCACATACTCAATACCCAACCAGTGACTCCCCTAACAAAAAATAGCCCAGCGTGTGTCGCCTTGTAACAACAATTATGAGACCAAAAATTCAGCTACAACGAACTAAAGATCACAGTGCATCCTCTATAAATAGCGCAACTCAATAACCAGCAACATCATACCTGCGGAGCGTTTTGTTCCTTCTATGAGATGTAAACCTTCACGGAACACACTTCATCTGCATTGGAAACTCTCGGCGAGTCTCGTGGCAACCCCTCTTGTGGCAGTCTGTAATAATATATCTAAAAGTGGGAACCATATCGAATGCAGCAAACCATTATGACCCCCAATCAACTAAACCTAGGTAATCCCTTAGCGGATTGTAGGTATACAAACTAACAAACTGCGATCTCTAACTAGTACATCCTCAGCTAGCTGGTTTAGAAGCCAAAACATGAAGAATTAGACCATGTTTTCAAATCTAATAGTGTATCAAAGACCCCTTACAAGATATGCTTATGTTTGATGCACTAGGCATGTTCAGTCTGTTTCTGGCTTAGGACTTTAAAAGACACTAACTTTCTTCTTATTGCAGGGCAATTCATAAAGAATGAGTGATTGTGTATACTGAGGGTTTGTATGTTGTGCTTGTGACTAACTTTTTTACAAGAAAAAAAGCAATTAAAAGTGTTAGATGAGGAGAAAGTAAAGTTAGTATCGTTCATAATGTTCTGCTGTATGTTTTGAGATATTCTAGAAAAACTAAGTTTTCCAAAAACTCTAGAACAGAAGGTTCAAGAAAACTCAAGGGTTAAGAAGAAGGTTATATAATTTTTATCACACAAGTTAAAGATAGTAGCAATGGTTTGTGTGTTTGAAAACATAAGCATTGTTGTTACCTTATGCTGATGGATTGCAAAAAGTGAACATTGGATTGGCCCTCTGGATAAAATATTGATGGCGTAATCGCAAGGGCAACACTAGAAAGTTATGGTCAATGGATGCAAATATGTATTAGTACTAGCAGTAACATTATAACAGCCATATGTTTTACTAGTGAACAGCTAGTACAGAGAACTTATACAGTTCTTTCATACATAGTACTGTCAGTTGTATTATTATACTGTCAATGGCAGTTTAATACTGCTGAGCCTTACTTTGCAGGTTAGTGTTGCGCTTTATGGTAATTAAGTGCTGCCTGACACGATTAATACTACCGATTTCATGTTAGTGCTGCTATCAATCTAAGGGTTTAATGCTGCCAGTATATATACTTAGTGTTCGTAGTAAGAATAATACTGCTAGTAGATCTTTAAAAGCTGCCGGAATTATATTTTGTTTGTTGGGGTAACTTATTTAGCATTACAACTGTTGGCCTTAAACCAAAGTTTGGGTGCTCTATTATATAGAGGGGGTATTTAAATACTGCCAGCATTGATTAAACTGCTAAGTATTAAAATGATTAATGAACTTCTAGCATAAATCGATATCATATACAAACACAACGGTTTGGTTCTCCGTCTAGTGTTGTTCTTAGCCTGATCCAGGGATATGTTTAGAGAAATATGCAAGCATAATGGATATAGAAATTTTCAGGTGTTGGTTTTCATTTCACCCCACAAATTGGTAATCAATTACACCTATGTCAACCGACACTATGAATTAGCTATTCCAGAGCAAACGGCTCTTGTAAAGAATTCTCAAATCCTTATAGCTAAAGTTTGGCTAAAAACTATATGGTACTCCACTCAACCATGCTTCACATTAAAGTTGCTAGCTAAAGCAAACGATCCTTGGTATAAGACTCTTAAATCCTATGATGGCTGATAATTTTTCCCAAAACAATATGAGGTATCAATTCAAACCAGGTTTTATTATGAAGAATTGGCTATTCCGGGAGCAAACGGCGAACCGTAAAGCATCATCAATTTCGTTTAAGGCAGGTAGTTTGCCAAAAACTATACATTTCTGTGATTCACTTCAAAGTGATGATGATAGTTTTGAACTTATTGAATTAATGATTCTTTGTACCAATTTTCTTATAATGGTTCGTGATTTGGAGAATTTAAAAACCACTTATCTAATAATGAAGAAAGTTTAGGTGAGGATACATCCAAACAGGGGATGATTGATGATGCAGATGCAGAGGTTACCTTCATTGATGAGACTTCAAATGATGCTAGAAACAAGAACAAACAAGATTTTAAATAACAATTAAAAGTGAAGAAGTGTTTGGATACATCCTCTTGATGATCAAGAAGCTTACACAGAAGAAAACTTGATGTTAAACAAGATGAATATCAAGTTTAGGGGAGGATTGTTAGGAATCTTTCATTCAAGAAAACTTGATGTTAAACAATATGAATATCAAGTTTAGGGGAGGATTGTTGGGAATTAAAGATTCCTTGATACTGTTTAAATTAAATGAAACAAGAGGGACTAAATCGACATAATGAAGATTCTACAAAAGATGGAAGATTGTAGAAGATATGATCGAAGATATGAAAGATCATTATTGATATTCAAATAGATGTTAGTTATTCCTTAAACTTATGGAAACGCATAATAAGTATTAAATATGTATGGAGGATGTACAAAGGTTATTAGGAAGCATAAAATGTAATTAACTTATAATACATAGGAAAAGATATTAAATGTGTTGTAACCTACCTAGACTTCTTTTGTACTATAAAAGGAGGTCCTAGGGTGTAAAGCAATTACATCCAACAATCTTTACACAATCATCATATCTACGTATTTCACTCATAAGTTAGTTAAAGCCTACAAGTTGGAAAACCCTATCACTATAAAGAGAGCTCGAATAATATAATAAAGCTGCAACGTTTGTTAAATGTTAATATTCTTCTAGTATCACAACCTAGTTTCCGCAAGTTTATATATTCCCAATTAAAGTTTCCACATAGTTGTCTTGGATTATCCGAAAACAACTAAAACCTTATATCACAAGGAGTTAAAGATCTGTTTAGAAATGAATTCTAAAAAAAGATCCAAGACAACTAAGAGGTAGAAACATGATTGGGAATATCACAAACTATGTAGAAACTAGGTTGTGATAAACTAAGAAGAATAATAACAATTAACCAAACGTCACAGCGCTTTTAATATATTAATACGATCACTTTTAATAGTGATAGGGTTTACAACCTTGAAGCTATAACTAACTATGAGTAAAACGTATAAATATATTGAGTAAGAGATATGATAAAATCCTACAACCCTAGGACCTCCTTTTATAGTACATAGGAGTCCTAGATAGTTTTATCAACACATTTATACTTTCCCTATGTATTCCTACATTAATACTTTTAAAGCATTCCCTAATAAACCATATAACCTCCTCATCATATTTAATACTTATATAATGCCTTTCCATAAGTCCTAAAAAAAAATAAGGAAACATATCATTTTAATATCAATCATGATTACATATCTTTGATCATCTCCTCTACATTCTTCCATCTTAGTAGAATCTCATGTATGTCGATTAGGCCCTCTTGTATCATATAATTCAAAACCAGCATCAAGGCATTCTTTAAATTCTCAACAATCCTCACCTAAACCGATATTCATGTCTTTTGATTTTAAAAAAAAATGTTTTAACATCAAGTTATTCTTGAATGAAAGATTCCCAACAATCCTCCCCTAAACTTGATATTCAACTTGTTTAACATCAAGTTTTCTTCTGTGTAAGCTTCTTAATCATCAGGAGGATGTATCTAAACACTTCTTCACTTCTAATTGTTGTTTGAAATCTTGTTTGTTCTTGTTTATTTTAGCATCAATTATAAGACTGCATGCAAATGAAGGATAACGCTCTGCATCTACATCATCAGGGTGTATGAACCCTCAGATCCGAACACTCTTCTTCTTTATCTTCTTCATCTTGTCTTACTTCTTCATCATGAGTGGAGAACTTGAGATGGAGAAAGTCATTCATCCAATCATTTGCTGATTTTAGTCTGTCACATCAATAACTTTGATCATCATCATCAGCATTGTCATCATCGTCTTTAATTATGCTTACTTCATCATCATCGTCCTCGTCACTAGACTTCTAAGAAATATGCTCATCTTCAGAGCCATATGTAGGTACATCAGGAACCCTTGGTGAAACACCAGTTCCTTCATTTGCACCTGAACCACTGGCGTAAGAGTTATGGAATTGTATCTTGCTTTTTTTGGTGATAAGTTTCATTTGGTCAGCCTCAGATAATGTTAGGATCTAAAATGAGTCCTCCTCTAATCCTTTCATGCAAGTGCTTCTTCTTTCTAGATATACCACCATACTGTAGCTTTGAGTCTTTTACCTAGAGAACCTTTAGGGGCTTTATCAGTCTTCTCCATGGTAGATTGCCATTTTTGGAATCACATTTCCAGTAGCAAAATCATAGTAAGTCTTGTATGCCTTTGACTTCTTCATTGCTTGATTGGTTAGAGTATCAGGAAGTATGGTACAATACTTTTGAATAGTTTCATGCTTGTGGATGAAATTCTCAATGTGGGGAAGAAAAGGGTCATCTTATCCATTTCCGTCCACCTTGTTTCTTCTTGAAATAGATGGATCTTTTGACATGAAGAGGTTGATAATTACTTTTGGTGAATCTTGGAAATAACATGTCTTAGTACTTCTTTGAACACCTTGTTTTTCGATTTGATAAACAAAAATCTTTTCCCATAGAAGGAAGACATAGTCAAACATTCTTTTGGTACTCACATGACCCCAAAAGAATTGTAGCTTGAGAGATACGAAGTTGATCGATTGTCCAGTTACTTTTACCACTGAAGACATTTGTTGAAGATGAGGTTCCAAAATGTTCTCACAAGGTTGATGTAGAGTATAACCTTGAACATCAGAAGAGTGACTTGAATTATCTCAGGATAACCAAGTTTTCTTCGTGAAAGCAAGTCTATTTCCTCTTCAAGATGAAGAATCTACAAATTTCTGGCCAGGAAGAATTTGGGTAAATCTAGGCATATTTCTGAAAATTCCAGAATCAAAAGAATGATTCTTTATGTTCAACTTGAATTTAGATAGCCATTGCTTGTGAAAGGAAGCATAGCCCAGAATTCAATAGCATGCAGATGGAGCAAGAACACTTGCCGAGAATCAAGAAGGCTTGATAAAAAAGGTGTGGAGAGAAAGAACATCCAAAGCAGATTTGAAAAGAGGTTCCTTGGGCTTGAATGTAAACTCAATCTGTAGTTTCTATAATTTCTACAATCCTTAACGTTTGTTCGTCGTAGAACAAGTGCATCATCCACGGGCTTTATGTTATTCTTATGATACTCATTATATGCTAAAAAAGCATCACTACAGTTTTTATATAAACAAGTTTATATAAGACACTATAGAGACCTTTTCAAGATATGGCACTTAAGGCATTCAACACATTTAGAGAACTAATCATGGAAAGGGCGAACTTAATTTGGCTTAATGGGTTACGACACATATGTAACATTATTATACTATCTAGGAATCTAGTTCATTCTAACTAGTAGAGAGTTAGATTGCCTAAGTCTTGTTTTAGTTACACTAGTTTCAGCCAATTTTAACATGAATAAGAATTACCAAAGATAACCAATTTTAAATTTGCTACCTAAAACAAGTTTTAAGTCACCTTCTAATTAGAATCTAAGTGTTTATGATATTTAGCCTTTTATTTCCTTAAATTATAATTATGAATCTTGTTAATTATGTATAAACTACGAATTCGGTCAATATTAAGAACTGCTAGTCCTGTTACTATTGAAAAACCGCGAGTTCGGTTAATAAACAACTGCGAGTTCGGTCACTATTTGAAACTGCGAGTCCGGTCAATAGTCATAACTGCGAGTCCGATCAATACTAAGAACTGCGAATCCAGTCTATTAATGAAAACTGCTAGTCCGGTCATAACTGGCAACTGCGAGTTCGGTCAATACTAAGATCTGCAAGTCCGGTTAGGCCTATGGACCTGCAAGTTCGGTTAAGCCTATGGACCTACGAGTCCGGTTTATACTACCAACTGCGAGTTCGGTTAATACAATGAACTGCCAATCCGGTTCACAAACTCAAATGTTTTTACAACCATGTTATGACTTCAAGATTTGTTCACATAGTATCATAGCAGACTTATAATTGATTTTTAGAATCAAATTACCACAAATACATTAAAAATTAACACAAACGAGCATTCAAAACCAAATATTCATTATCACCCAAGAATCAAACACACGATATATGGATTTCAAGGCACACACATATTCAAGAATACATTTAACACTTATCCTACACAAAACCCATAAACTTTTCCTATTAAAAACTCAAAACGCACATATTCGACATACAAAATCAATCATATCTCACTCAATAGCTATCCCTATTAAAAACTGTTATACATGAGTCATTATCACCCTAATTTGATTTTTAGGGTTTTCGATCTTATAACCTTGTAAAAATGAAATTCTTTCGAGATGTAGGATCATTAGGGTGTAAGGATTAATTTTTTAGTTATACCTTAAGCACGAAAATGACAGGAAATCTCAAACAAGGATGTGACGATTTTGTGAGAGTGTGAGAGAGATTTTTTAGTTTGTGTTTGTGTGTGTGATTAACTGAAACACGGGGATGGGGTGTTTATGTATAAGACAAGTTTCGTTTTGTGCACAAATGCCCCCTTAGATTTAAGATGTCTTGTACTTTTCACTTATAAGTTATTTTAGGCATTTTAAATTAACGCATTGGCACAAATAGTCCATGTAGTTTTAACTAGCATACCTAACAACTTAAATTTGCACATATTCTCACTAAGGCATAACAAATAACATTTAAGGCACACATAAGCTAAACTTATTTAACTTTCCTTAAAAAATGATATTTCGTTATGTTAAAAACCGATATTCATTTTTATCAAATGAACTTTCGAAGAAGAGAAATTCTGACATATACTCCCACACTCAAACAATGACCCATTTTCTATATATAGACTGTAGTCGTGTTTACAAGTAAAATGATCTTTGCAAAGTATTTTTATGATGACTTAATAGTTTTTATATTCGAAAATTAAACACATGGAGAATAAGATTTCTCTTTATTTTAACACATAAGTGCACTAACACTTACACTTTATGGTTATAACAGAATAGCACGGGTTATGTTTCCAAAGTAAACACAAGCCTTTGCCTGGGCGCATAAAGTAGACCATGCCCAGGAAATAAATGCCTAATTATGAGGTCAAGTTTTTTTTTGAAATACTTGCCTTTAAAGATGATACCGGTTGCCTAGCATGAAATAGATAGCAAGCCACTTTTTTTGTAGCATGTTTTTGAAAACTTTTTGAACTTCTGCTCGACTTCATATTATCAGTCCCTCTAATACATAATAGATGACATTTCTAGACGTGAAAATATATCGATTTTACAGAAACATAGCCATTATACCTCCTTTTATATTTTCTCCTTTTTGTAATTTTTTTCTTATTGGTTTTAATAGATTTTATATTTTGTATTTGTTTTTATAAATTTTTTCTGAAAATGGAAAAATCTTTTATCGGTTTTTTATTGTGAGTGCGTTTTTAATAGTATATATTATATTATATATATAAAAATATATATATATATATATAGTATAAAGTATAAGTATATTAATATATACAATGAGATTTGAATAGTACTCTAAAAACCACGTATTCTTCTCTGGCTTCAACTGCCAAGTATGTTTTCATCAGGGTCTCCGGCGTACAACATCGAGCATTCCCATCTTGTTGAAAAGAAATTTTAATTCTTTCTCTAGCCAAGGGCCTTTAGTAAATATATCTGGATCAGCTGATACTCTATTGACTAAGTTAAAGCTCTACTACTTTGTATCTCAACTTCTCTTTTATGAAGTGGAACTGATGTCAAGAATGTTTTGATCGAGAATGTTGAAGCCATTGTTGCAGGCCATAAGGCAATAGCGGCTTTTGTGTATGCACAGTACAATTGGAATTTTATTGAATCCAGGCCATAGTCGGTAAGTTGTGAGCTCATCAAAGGACTTGAGCACAACATCCCGAGCAAGGGCAATACATTCATCATCTTGTACTGGATATTCGCAGCGCGTTTATTGCCATTTAATTTAGATGCGACCCAGCTAATAAGTCTGTCTCCCAATAATTGCATACTGCCATATGTACTTCGTCTAGTATCTTGGCAACCTGCATGATCAGCGTCTGCATAAGCTGTTAGAGCAATAGAAGAATCCTTTAGATACAAGAGTCCCCAATTAACGGTTCCCCTTAGGTATTTAAAGATTCGTTTTATAGCATGTAAGTGTTTTTCGGTAGGCTTTGCCTGATATCGGGCACACATGCATACAACAAATGTTAGGTCTGGTCTACTGGTTGTAAGATACATAAGGGTGCCAACCATTCCACAATAATGTGTAGGGTCAACGGCTTTCCCTTGTGTATCTTTATCCAGTTTGGATTTCTCCTAGCCATGGGATATCCAACGGGTACACTAGATTTTTCAATTACCATAATTTTGTGTCAAAGGGAATATCTAAAGCAGATGTTATGACTGGTTTTTATAAAGATACCTCTGGGACTTTGTAAAATCTGTAGTCCTAGAAAAATGATATTTTACCCATCATCGACATCTTAAACTTTGAACACATTATTTTTGAAAATTGGTCACATAGTTCAGGTGTAGTAGACGCAAAAATTATATCATCAACATAGATTTGTACTAGGAGAATATCTTTACCTTGTCTTCTTATGAACAATGTGGGATCCACAATTCATTTAGAGAATTCCTGAGAGAGTAAAAACTTTAACAATAGATCGATCACCACGTGCGAGCAGCTATTTAACCCATAGGAGATAGAGAGCCTTCTTAAGCTTATACACATGATTCAGATTGTCTTGATCCACAAACCCGTCCGATTGGCTGACATAAACTTCTTTGCGCAGAATGCCATTCAAGAATGTCGTCTTAAAATCCATTTGGTAGACGATCATATTCATGTGAGCATCATATGCGAGGAAAATTCGAATAACATCAAGTCTAGCCACTAGAGCAAAAGATTCCTCAAAATCATTTCCCTCTTTTTGATGGTAACCACGAGCAACCAAGCGAGCCTTGTTCTTTAGAATTCCTCCCATTTCATTAAGTTTTACCTTATAAATCCATTTTAAAGTAATGACCATCACTTTATTTGGACGTGGAACGAGTTCCTAGACTTCAAGATTTTCAAATTTATGTAGCTCCTCTTATATTGCTTCAATCCAACATGCTTGAGTTAATGCATCTTTATAGTTCTTTGGCTCAACTGATGTAAGAAAGGCATCGTAGTAACAAAATAAGGCTTGTTCATGGAGTTGGAGTCTTGTGGAAATATGTCTTTCGAGTTCACCGATGATGTTGTCTAAAGTATGATCCTTGGTCTATTTGGTAACGTGTTCTGAGTTAGGAGCAGCAGTGTGCACAACAGTAGAAGATGCTTCAGAATCATTTTCTAGAATTGGAGTACCAAAGAACGGATCGTTATTCATGTGTGCAACATCTAAGTCATGATTGTCTTCTTCAACATCGTTAGGAATGAAAGGAGATTAAGTTTTAGGTGTTGTTTGTGAGTTACTAGGTGATGGTGCATCTTGATCAAAAGTTCTTGAGGAAGGTGAACCGGTTGATGCAGCTGGTTCTGGAGCTACTACGTCAGCAATCAGAGCAATGACTTCAGGGGCTGGGCAATCAACACTTGATGGAGGGTTGAGTAATTCATCAGACAGTGGTTGAAACAAAATATCCTAATTAGTTCTTGAAGGTGGTACAAACGGTGTTGAAGGAGGAGGGTTTGGCGAACTGATTGTTGCAAGAGTCATTTCATGAAGCGCGGGCCGTGAACTGCTGTGTTCAAAAGCCATCTCTGTCAGCTCATTAGAATCTACATGAATTGTTTCGATGATTCGTCTGGTACGTCGGTTGTAAATTTGAAATGCTTTCTTTGTAGGTACATAGCCAATGAAAATACCAATATCAGCCTTTGGTTGTAACTTACCCAAGTTCTCACTATCATTTGTCGAATAGCAGAGTGCACCAAATACATGGAAAAATGATAAGTCAGGAAGTTTGTCATGTAAAAGCTCATATGGTGTTTTGTCATGACGAAGACGTATGATGGAACGATTTTGGGTATAACATGCAGTAGCAACTTCTTCTGCCCATAAGAATAACAGAGCTTTTGCATAAATCAACATTATGCGGACAGCTTCAATTAGCGTACGATTATTTCTTTCAACGACACCATTTCGCTGTGGAGAGCGAGCAACAAATGTTTCATGAGAGATGCCAACCTTCTCATAATATTTACGTAAAGTTTGATTAACAAATTTAGTTCCATTGTCTGTTCTGATTCGTCTAACAAGTACTTTAAGCCGCACTTAGATCATCTTGAGAAACTTGATTATGAAATCTGGAGCTTCATCTTTTGACCTTAAGCACTTTACCCATGTAAATTGAGAGTAATCATCAACAATGACGAGGATGTACTTCTTTCCATTAACACTTGCAACACACATTGGCCCACAAAGATCCATGTGCAAAAGATAGAGTTTTTCTTGGTTGGTGTCTTCAGATTTAGGTTTGTGGGGTTTCTTCTTACTTTTGCCTATTGCACACTCAGAACACATATGGTCCTTTTCAAACTTTAGCTTAGGGAGACCTCGTACAAGACCATGTCTAGCTAAATGGTTGATTACACCAAAGTTCAGATGAGATAGACGTCGGTGCCATAGCCAGGACTTAGTCTTTGAGGTCTTTGACAAGAGACATATATGAGAGGATGCCATCATATCTCCAAGAGAGAGAGAGAGTATACAGATTGTTTCCTCGAGATCCGGTCAATAGATCGACACCTTTTAGATTACGAATGAAGCAGGTGTGTTGACGAAAAGCAACTTCAAGGTTCGAATCACAAAATTGCCTAACGGAAAATAAGTTGTGTCTAAGTCCTTCCATGTAGTAAACCCTTGATATCATAATATTCCCAATTTGATAATCACTATAACCCAATATCTTTGCAACGTGATCATTTCCGAATTTTACAGTACCCAAAAACTTATTGATGAAATTGGTGAACTGAGAGCGATCGCCGGTCATATGCTTGGAGCTGCCGGAGTCCAAATACCAGAGAACAATTTAGACGACCTACATTCATCAAGAGAGGAAGATGAAACATCAGAAACTTTGGATCCTCAAGATTTACTGGGTTCCTTTTTGTTAGCAGATACAGATTTAGAAACCTTAGATTTGTTAATAAGAACATTAGTTTTAGATTTCCTAGGTTTCCTTGGGTAAACCAATGTTACAGCAGACTTAGGTGTTTCATTTTCTAGAGCAGGTGGTTTCCTATGGAGTACTTTAGTAGTTGTGGTAATCCTAGTTAAAGGGCACGCATTTCTTACTATAGTGAAGGTCCGACCAGTAGGTCTACAGATGTATCTAATATTTGTAAACACCTTTCCTGTTGGTTTCCAGACTTTTCTCTTTGAACTTTTCTTAACAGATTTAGATTTAAGTAAGGTCCGACAAGTAGGTTCTCCAAGTGTATTCCAATATTGTGATCACCTTTCCTTTTATGGTTGCTCAAACTTTTCTCTTTGAACTTTTCTAACGATTTAGATTTAGCATGACATTCACATCATGATAAAATCAAGGAACACATAGATCGTGATTTAATCAGAAAGTCATGCAACCATACACTTAACACATAGAAAGTTTCAGAATTCGATTAAGCTTGGAATGCTCACATTTGCAGTTCGTGTTAGGTTTGCCACAACACAAATCTTATTTTTAAACTAGATTTAACTGTCCAGAGTGGCTTCTACTTTATAGTCTTTTTGAGTATTACTTGGTGTTGTTGAATCTTATCTTTCTTGATTGGCCGCGAAGGCTATGATCCGCTAAATAGTATACCGGTTTTAACTCCTGTAGAAGACAACATAGGTTTGTTAAAAACTAGGTTTGATGAAGAAGTTGTTTTTGTGTTTGTGTTTCCTGAGGATGTGACGGGCTCAGTGAATCTAACTCTTTTGTCCTTGTTCTTTGGGGTCACAACCACTAATTTATCACTTGAATTGTTGATGCTAGGGCAGGTTTGTCTGATTATTATAAGCAACTCATGAATACGTTTAGTATACTTACAAGCAGAGTCTAAGGGATGATTTAGTGGATTTTAGGATTTTTCTTGTTCAACTATTTTTCTAAGAATTGTAGCTTGTTCCTGAGTGTGCTTAAGGTAATAAGAATGAGTTGTCCTATTATTCAACAATTTAGGGGCTATTGGTTCCACATCAACTTTAAGCATTTCTGGAGCAATAGAGTGTTTGGTAACAACATTATCAGCTAAATCCTTTCCTTTAAGTTTTCTTAATTCATTCTTGAGAGCTGTAATGACCAAATCTTTTTCCTAAAGACTTATATTTAAATCAGAGATTTCTATAGACTTTTGATTGACGTGACTAACTAAAGCATCACATTTTTCTTTTGATCGAATATGTGTTGGTTTGATCGAGTCATAAAGTTGCTTATAGGTCTGTTTCAAATGTTCATTCTCAGCAATAAGCTTTGACACCCTGTGATCCAATTCAATATTTATTGTTTCAATCTCTTTTATGTCCTTCTTGACCTTATCCTCATTCATATTTCCACTTAAAGATTTAATTCTCTCTTTCAACTTCTTTATGACCTTGTCTTTACTGAGCTTTCAATTCGTTTAATTCAAAATATTGATTCAAAATATTTTAAGCACTTTGATAAGAAACATATTGTCTCTTTGAAAAAATTTTCTGATTAAGTTGAGTATCAAATTCTAAGAGATGCAATGGTTTTCAAGAGTGGAATAACATCTGAACAGGTTTATCGTAAGTCTCTTTTTCAATGAAATCCTTTTTATTGAGAAGCTCAGTATCAAGTTTGAGACACTTTTCACATTCATGCACATTCACAGAAGCATTATCTATAGTAGAATTCATAATTATGTTCACTATATCTTTGTTGATGACTTGTTTCAAGAGTCATTTATTTTCATTTAAAACTTGATTCATTTTAACTTCAAACGTTTTTGACTCTAAATGATATTGTTCCACAGCCTGTTCTATTTGATGAAAGACATTTTGGACTTCAGAAAGTTCATCAATTAAATATTGATCGAATGTATTGAATATGTCCTTCAGTGCTTTTACAAATGGAATTATTTCATCCCTAAAACAAACTTTTGTATGTTCAAACCCCCACGAGCCCTTAGTGATGGCTGTGGCCGTGGTTCTTTCTTTGACAACCACGTCAAAACCATCAAGATGGTGTTTAAGTTTTTTCAAACTCGTATTTACCATGCTGACTTTAGGAAGTTCTTTTGGAACCCCAACTTTGGTAGGTCTACAAGAAGGACTAGGATCTGAAGAATTCATAGAATTCTGAGACCAAAAGGCTTGTTCAGCAGATAATTCAGTTTGTGGAACAAATCTTTTTTCAAAATCTTGAGAAAATGGAATGAGAACAGCAATAATCAATTGTGTGTATTAACTTTCTTTTCTAAAACCATTGGATCCTATTGTTTTAAAAGCATTTTTGAACGACTCTCTTTAGTAAGCATTAGGGTTTCTTCGGAGTCAGGAATCACAATAGCACTAGTGCTCTTAATTACATTACCATCATAAAGCTTTGGTTCCAACTGCTAAGCTTTCTTCAGATAAAAAGGATTTTAAAAACCTAGAGCTTGTTTAGTGGTATGGTCATAGAAAAACTGTGGTTTTGTCAACATATGAACAGTTTGTGCTGATTGATCTCTTTTATAAACAATATTATCTAGTTTTTTGATCTTCTTTTCTAAAGCAATTTCTCTATCAATGTTACTAGATTCTTCTTTCTTAAAATCATTTTTGAGAAGAGTAACTGTTTGCATTAAAGATTCCTTTTATTTTAAATGTTCAGAAAGAGTTTGTTTAAGACGATCAATCTCAACAGACTGTTCACATGAATCAGAAATGTTATCTTTACTTTTTAAATCAACATTTTGTCCTTTTTTCAAAAATTTAACTTGTTCTTTATATCTTTCAAGCTCATTCGTTAAAGTATCATTAACACTTTTATTGTTTAGATTTATCTTGGTACAATTAATTACTTGGGTTTTTAGTTGTTCAATCACAGATAATATCAGTGCATCTTGTTGTGCAGATTAGTTAGAATTCTGAATAGCTGCCTATTGTGATTCTGTCACATACTGAGAATAAGGAATGATATTGCTATCACTGGTTATTTCTGTCTCTGAATGGTTCACAACACTCGACTGTTCAAAAGACAGCATCACTTGCATACCTTGATTAATCATATGGTTATCCACATTATCAAGATTGTGTACCTCAACGAGAGCATCTGAACCATAATGAGATAAATTCGTTGTTGATCCCAGTCTGAATAGATCTTTCTAGCCTGTTAAGGGTGGTAGCCAATCTTGATAGATCCAAACTAACTACAAGAGAAACAATGACTATGAACAATATAAGTTATGCGGAAACTAACTTATACTGCTAAGAAGAACAATGAATAAAACAGAATTTTGATTACTATTAATCTGCTAGGTTACAGAATACTAAATATAAATGTTTGTGAAACTTGTATATCTAACTAGTGTCGTAGGGTTCCTTTTATACACCAAGGAAACCCTAATGGGCTTACAAAACGCGTTAAGTGATCATGCATATCTATCCCTAATATATCTCATGCATGTCACTTAAGCAGTACTATCTATATATGCTAGCAGTACTAACTTACTACTAACAGTACTAACTCTACTACCAGTACTAACATATATATTGGCAGTACTAACTAACTAATACTAACAGTACTGACTCAGAAAAACATAATTCATAACAATCTTCCCCTAAACATGATTGTTCACTTGTTAACCTTCATGTTTCTTTAGTTTGAGCTTCTTGAACACCTGGAGGATGTATCTAAACACACTGCATACTCTTTAATCTTTTCTTTGATGAACTTGAGCTCTTTTGTTACTTTGTAATCTTGAAATTCTTTAGCTTCTAGTCTTTTACGGCATCTCAGCAACTCAGCAACACCAACTAAGTTGGTCTTGTAGTTTTTAGAAAACTACAAGCCATAAACAGATTTGATGTTTCTTTACCAGTAGCCGTTTGCTCTGGACTAGCCAGTTCTTGATGTCTGTTAGACATGGTGAACTGATGACCATTTGTTGTGTGGTGATGAAACCAACACCTAAAGATCCTTCTCTCCTCCATCATGACTTCTAGCTTCATCAATCTGCTTTTGAATGAATCTAAGCAGATCATAAGCACTATCACTTGCAGACTCAGCTATCAACTTTAAGGACATCATTCTCTCAAGTGTTTCTTTTGTGAGTGGATATTTCCTCTCTACAAGCATATGAATCTTAGTACCATCTTCCAGTGTCAAAGTATGAACCCCACAATTCTCATAGAAATTCCAGCTCTTAATATTCCATCTTTCTTGATTATGCTAGATTTCATCTTCTACATTTGCATCAAACATTATCTTTAAATCTTCCTAAAGAACTAGATCAACACCTTCTAGAGTAATTGTTTCAAACCTCTGCATCACCAGGTTATATAACTCAACAAGATCTAGCCTATCAAACCTTGTCACCATTTCAGAAAAGGTCTTAATCCATCTATAGCTTCTATTAGATCTAAAGATCATGTAGTAGATACCCTCTGCTCCATGCTTGTCATAATGATAGAACTTTGATTCCCAGTTAATAATTGGAAATCTCTTCTCCGGGACTTCATAATCTATCATTCCTTCTTTATCTGGAACTATTATCAAAAAAGACATTAGATCCTCTTCTTCTTCAAGGTCAGACTCTGTCTTCTTCCTCTTAGACATTCTTTTCATTCTTAGACCTCCTTTTCTTTTCTTTGAAACATCTGAAACTCTTTCTCTTTCATCTTCCTTGTTCATACTTTCAATCTTAGTACTGTCAGGTTCTTTGAGAACCTCTTATTCCTCCCGATACGTATACGTAAAATATAGTATAAGGATTCGTCAATAATAGTATAGTAATAAGTATTCCGCGAGGATTCTAGAAAAATACTTTTATCCAAAGTAAAATTCAAAACCTTCCCGAGTCGTATCCCGACGAGGTGCGAATTAAGAATCAAGGTTAAGTTCGTGATCGCGTGATTTGAATGATTTTAAAAGATTTTGATTTTGGTTTCTATAACTACTAATGAAAAGCATAAAAACATGCAAACGCAAGTAACAATTAAGACAATTAAAAATTAAAGCTAAAAATGATAACGGGAATCCTGAAACGCGACTAAGTAAGAAAGTATATCAAAATTTAGCCCTACAAATGCAAATTTAATTTTTATAAATCCTAAATGACAAAAGAAAATTTTCAGAGAAAGAATTATATTTTTTTTGACTTTTATTTTATTTTTTATGAATTAAAAACATATTTAATCTAAATTAAATATTAAAAATAGCAAACTAATTATGAAAATTCTAGAAATTAGGGAAAGTACTTTAGACTATGAGTAATCTAAGAAAAATAAAAGCTGAAAGGAATGCTGAACAAATAAGCTGTAAATAAGCAAAAAGAAGCTGATAAGCCAAATAGGAAAACAACCTTAAGTAATTAAGGGTGTAAAAGGTGGACAGAAAAGTCCTAAGGGCATGATCGTAGTGGGTGCGTGTGTTAAGGCTTTGGTATAAAAAGGGGAGGTCACATGTTTGAAACCTGTGGCCACCCTTTTTAACAAAACATTTTTTTTATTTTTCTTTTAAAAAAGCTGAAAAATTAGAACAAATAAGAACTTTAATAAAAGGACCTTTTGGCAAAACTGAAAAATAAGCTAGAAAAAGCCATTTAAAACTGACAGTTTGCTTATTAAAGACTTAAGACACCTTGGCTTAACTAGTGGACTGTTTGGACATAATAAGCTAACTAGAAAACAAATAAGCAAAAAGCAGACCTAGTCCTATACCTAATAAGCACTAATGCACAAGAAATAAGCAAAAAGATTAAGCTGAAAGGCATCTAAAAGCACTTAAGACAGATTTGACTCTAAAGGAACTAAAGAGGACTAAAAAGACTTTTTGCCTACTTTATAAGCTAGATTTTAGACTGATAAGCACTTAGGAAAAAACTAAAAGTAAAAAAAAATTAAAGATTAGAACACAAATAAGCAGGAATTAAGCATACTTAAAAGGAAATAAGCTAGAAAAGAGGAAATGACACTTGACATACTAACAACTTTTTTTTTTTGCTTTTTGGTTTTATGGCAGATTTAAACTTAAATTGTAAGACTCAATAAGCTAAGAAAAGTATTAAAAGCTAACAATAGATTAAAAACTTTGCTCAATAAGCACATTCAAACTAAACTTAAACTATTAAGATCTATAAATAAGCTAGAACCCTAATTTGAAGATGACTGTATAACATGACTCAATTTTGACCTTTTTAACTAATTGTAGCCTAAGAATTAAGGCTCTAAAATGGTTTTGACTCCTTAAAAACTTAACAAATATTAAAACTAGATTACAATAAGCTAATTTAAAGCTTGAATATAGGCTTGAATTTCTATACTAGCATCACCAAGTTGTTCCCTTTGCTCATCATATAATTTCTTAAGCTTAGCATAAGATTCCTCACATTCCTTTGAACAAGATGTTACCTCAGTGTTTGAGCCTGAATTGCTGTAAGCCATCAAAGCAAAGTTCTCTTGCTCATCTTCTGCATGACCAGTCTAATCAACACCATTCCCATCAATAGTTACCAAAGTTGGTAAGGACTGGTATTGGAAGGTTATCCAAAGCGGCATGTAGGTTTAAAAGTTGGTTATTTAAAAACACTTGAACAAATCTTGGATACATTAAGAATTTCTTCTTAGCATCCATGTTCCTAATCATACCCTCAAAAATAATCTTAGAAAAATTAAATTTTCTATCCATAGCTAAGCAAATCAGTGCAGATGCAATATTTGTGGGAAATTGGTCCCAAGAAGTACTTTTTGAACTAAGGCAGTGAATTAGGGTATGAATTAGGTACCTCCATTATGGGGAGAAGAGAGCTTTTTGAAAAGTAAGAATTGTAAGATCTCACTTATACCCAATCAATTAAAGGTTTGCATAAATCTCTTGATTTGTGAGACAATCAATTTTATCCACATCATTAAATAGAAGATCATGTCTAATAGATGCTTCAAAAATTGATAT
This sequence comes from Tanacetum coccineum, assembly GCA_026074375.1. Lineage (NCBI taxonomy): Eukaryota > Viridiplantae > Streptophyta > Magnoliopsida > Asterales > Asteraceae > Tanacetum > Tanacetum coccineum. The sequence goes on along the minus strand of BQNB010051718.1, from coordinate 2,933 downwards.
AGTCTTGCCAACAACTTTAGCTTTAATGTAACTAACATCATTGACTGTTTTGGAAGTAGCAGTGTTCCAAAACTGTTTGATAGGGGAAGTAGAGACAGTAGGACATAAAGTGAGAGAGTAGTAAATCGAGCTTCGTGTAAAGAAGTCTACTATCTCATGGAATTGAGCATTCCGTTCAGTTTTCTCCAAACAAGCAACCATATTATGCTTAGGGCAAGATATGAGAGTAGCCATGGAGGTGTAATTGATGATCATCGGTGATTAGAGGGATTAGGGTTTGTGATAGGAGAGCGTGGGAGAGAGATTAGGTGAGTAAATTGTATGTTTAAGAACGGTTTATATAGGTTGCAAGTAAACCCAGTGGCGAAGAAACCATAATTTTTCACTTTGCATCCCTATCTCCCCTGTTTCTAACGGTAACTTAACAGTACTAAGGTTTGCCTGGCAATACTAAGTTTTGGCTTGGCAGTACTAACTTTGTACCTACCAGTAGTAACCAAAACTGGCAGCACTAACTAATTAAGTACTATATGTAGCCCTCAATCCTCATTCCAAAGAACATAATAAACCCCAAATAATTAGCATATCATCCACAACCCATCTTTACTACCTCCAAAAATAACAGAGCCACCTTTAAATTCTTGATAGTCAATAAGGTAGGCTTTGTTCCCAATCATGTGCCTGGAACATCAATTATCAACAATGCCTTTTCCCTTTAAAGTCTATTGTGGATCATCCTGCACATTAAAGAAGAGAAATTAGTTTCTCTTAGGGACCCAAGCCATCTTTGACTTGGGTCTGCCTAGTGGATCTTCAAAATTAGCACATTTTCTAGAGTTTAATCCACCATTGTATTTGTAGAATTTATTCCAATAATTCCTTTTGGATCTCCAATTACAACCTGCTAAGGTCTTAACAGCAGTTTGCCTTATGCCCCCAACAACAAAAACTCCTTTGTCCCCAACAGTATTAACTTTTTGATTTAAAAAGTCAGTTTTTGGTGTTGTTGTTCTATTAAATGGCCTTCTAATAGGTGAATGAGTTTTGTTAAAAATAGGTCTTGGTCTAACATCATTCACAATGGGTCGAACAACATTAGCTTTCCTGGCAGCACTAGTTGATACTGCTTGACTGTTAAAATTATGTCTAGCAATATTAATTGGAAATTTGCTAGTTCTAATTAGTACTGCTGCTTGAACAAACTTGTTTTGGTGATTCAATCTTTGCACATTGTTCCATACTAGTCTATTCTCCCATTGACCAGTACCCTTACTCTTCTTTTTGTTCAATTCAACTTGTTTAGCCATTCTTTTCTCATGGAAATAACAATCTCTAATAAGATGGCCAAAACTGTCACATACAAAACATGCCTTTCTAGTAAACCCATATCCCAAACCTAGCTTTTTGGACATTAAACCATTCCTGTCTCTCTTGTAAACTTTAGGACTCTGATTACATGTGTTTTATTCTTTAACAGTTTCCCTAGGAGTTTTTACATGCTTAATAGTATTAACAAAAGCAAAACTAGGTGTTTCCTGTTCTTTTGAAGATTTAATCACATATTCATCATCACTGTTTGACTCATACTCCTCAATGATAGGAGCATCAGACCAAACTTTAGGTTGACTAACAAGTTTAGGTTCAATTACAACTGGTGCAGGCACAAATTCAAGTGTTTCTACACTGTAATTGGATTCACAAGAGTCAAAATCACTGGTCTTAGCATCAGATTCACTAGTTTTAGACTGTTTTGGACCATATGTAAACTGTGACTCATCTATTCCAAAATCAGATTTAGGAGGCATGTAATTTCCTGTCATTGGAGGATAGAATGCCATGCATTCCTTCAACTTTGCATCTATCATTCCACAGGAGATCTTTAATTTCACTAGGTGACTTCAAGACACTCATTAAAAGCTTCGTCAGTTACAATCTTCTCTTTTACTTGTTCTCTAAAACCTAGACTAATTTTTTCTTTAACACTCATCTGACTATCAAGCAGTTTATTAAGACTTTTAGAAGAATTTTTCCATTTTTCTAGTTTAGTTTTCAATTCTTTTTTTTCTTTTACATCTTCTGCTAATAGTATCTTATGATATGTGAGCACATCAGTTTTATCATCTAAATCAATTTTCATAAACCTAATTTTTTCTTCATAAGCTAATTGATTTTTTTGATGACAAACTAATTGAGCTTCTACCTTTGCTAAAGCTAGTGTATATGCTTTTATTTCGATATTCGGCATCAACCAAGTTGTTCTCTTTTCATCATTATCATTTTATTAGTTTAGCACATGATTCCTCACATTCTTTTGAACAAGATGTTACCTCAGTGTTTGAGCCTGAATTGCTGTAAGCCATCAAAGCAAAGTTCTCTTGCTCATCTTCTGCATGACCAGTCCAATCAACACCATCCCCATCAATAGTTACTAAAGCTTTAGGTTCCTCCTATTTTCCAGGTCTCCTCCCATTGTCTTTTGCTTTATATCCAGTGTTCCCTGCATCTCTTCTTCTGCTTTCTTGATTTCCTTTTGATCTGCACTCTCTAGCAAAGTGCCCTGTGTTATGGCAATTGAAACACTCAACCTTGGTCTTGTCAAAGCCAACTGGTTCCTTGGCATCAAACTGCAGCTTTCTCCCTGTATTCTTGTAAAACTTCTTCAATCTTATAGAAATCATGGCTACTTACCATTTCAAATCCATCTCTTCTAGATCAAACTCATCAACCTGTTTAAGATCCTCATGATCCAATTGTAGACCACTTGATTGATTAGCAAAGAAAGAGTACTTGAGTTCATCAGTGTATGATGAAGATCCTTCCTTTTGTGAGTTATGGCTGTGTGCTGGAAGACGATGCAGTAGAGCCTTTAACATCAGACTTAAAGACTCTGAGGTTATTATAGAGATCATCAAAAATAAGACTGTCTACTCCTA
>BQNB010051717.1:28142-40845 GCA_026074375.1 Tanacetum coccineum | reverse complement strand
GTAGAACGTAATTTTTGAGAGAGAAGGTAATTAGGGTTATGAGAAATCATAACCCTGACTTGAGCTTATATACCCAGCTTAGAATCCTCTCTTGACACCTTGGTTTTAAAATGCACGCATCATTGCACAAATTGCACGCATCATTGCATTGCATTTAAAATTTCGCATCATGGTGCCTAATGCAAGGCCATCCCATATTGCGTTCGCATTATACCATAATTTACTGCATTTGTGTAATGCTAGCAACGGTCGCAATTGTCGCAATCTAGAATTTAAGTCATTTTAGTCAAAATTAAACCATATAAAAGATACCCACATATTTTAATGGTCTTTTAAAGATAAAACTAGGTTTAATATGTCCAAAACAAACATAATAACGAAAATATAGTATCTTGTGTTTTGCTAAATTTTTTATGTCAAGCTTTGCTTTCGATTTATTTGTTGTAAAAATTGATTATTGGCCTAAATTCAATATGCTATTAACTTATTTTGTAAGTTTATTGAATTTACTATGGACTTGGTGGAATATAAAAAAGGCAATTTGGTGGACTAAAGGACATTTTTATGTGCAGATTGATGTCAAAGTCACGCGCCATCTGATGAAGGATCTACCAGAATCAGATGAAGCTGTTGCACAATGGTGTAAAGATATTTTTGTTGTCAAGGTGCATCTCCTGTACTCCATTTCTTTTTATTTATATGCCCAGTTGCCCACCAAATGTTATTTTCGTTTTCTTTCTTTTTTGAGTTAATTGCATAAATGGTCCCTGAGGTGAACCGGGTTTAACGGAAATGGTCCCTAAACTTTTTTTTTCCCGGATCCTCTCCCTGTGGTTTCGAACCGTATCAGGTTTGGTCCCTTGACCAATATTTCCGTTAGTTTGACCGTTAATTGCTTGTTTAGTTGGTGGAAATGACATAAATACCCTCGTAAGTGTTTGGAAATGGTCCCTGTGGTTTGTTGTGTTTCGAAAATGGTCCCTCTGACCGTTAATTAATTTTTTTTCATTTTTAAATTTTTTACACGTTTATTTTATGTTTTAATATAACGAAAAGTTTTTTAAAAATTATGTAAAAATTTGATGAAAATTTTCGGTAAATTTTTTTTCGAAATTTGTTTTTTTTAACTTTTCGAGAAAATAAAGGCTGGAATTTTCTTTTAGAATTTTTTTTTTCGTTTTTTTAAAAAAATTTGTAGGGACTTTCTAAAAAAATTTGTTAAAAATATAACGAAAAGTTTTTAAAATATTATGTAAAAATCTAACGAAAAATTTTCGGTAAAATTTTTTTCGAAATTTGTTTTTTTTAACTTTTCTAGAAAATAAAGGCTGAAATTTTCTTTTCGAATTTTTTTTTCGTTTTTTTATAAAAAATTTGTAGGGATTTTCTAAAAACTTTTTGTTAAAAATATAACGAAAAGTTTTTTAAAAATTATGTCAAAATTTAATGAAAAATTTTCGGTAAATTTAAGTCTTCGAAAAAAAAAAAATTAAGTCTTCGAAAAATGTCTACACATCTTCCTTCATCACACCCACACTATGACAGTCCAAACACCCCATGCAGTGATCCCTACGGTTGAGATACAATACCTAGCATCGCCCTCCCCCCTCCCTACGTCCAAAACCATAAATCACATCCATATCTAAAACATAACCCTCACTTCACCATCCGTCCTCACCCCTACCCTTTTCACGAAAAAAAATTTTCGTCTGATCAATTTTATGTTCAAACAAAAAATTTCCGAAGAAAAAAGGAAAAATTGAATACTTTTAAATATTCTGACATAAAAATTTTGTGCTTAAAAATCTTTTGGAAGAAACTAAATTTTATATTTTTAAAAATTGTTTGAATTGGTTTTGTAAATTTTCTTAATTCAAATATATTTTGAATAATTTGTAATCAAAAAAAAAATTAAACAATATTTAATTAAAAAGTAAAAAAAAAAAATAAGGACTATATTTGTGGATATAAAATATAAAACAGGGACCATACTTTTAAAGTTATTTAGGTTTTAATGTGAATACATTTGAAAAGACCAAAATACCCATAAAGTAACTAACGGTTTCAACTGACGAAAATTGTTGGTCAATGGACCAAACCCGATATGGGTCTGAAAACCATCACAGGGAGGGGAATCCGTGGGAAAAAAAAAGAGTAGGGATTATTTTCGTTAAACCCGACAGACCACAGGGGACCATTTATGCAATTATACTACTTTCCAAATGTTAGTTATGTAAATGATCCTATTGAAGATGTTTCTTAGCCTCTCTACTAAAAAAGTAAAGTAACACCCAAATACGTCTATCCAAAGGTAATGGGTCTCCATACCGTTTTCCTGTTTCCACTCTATTAGGATTAATAATATCAACGAAACACTTATGGCCCTCTTATATCATAAAAGTTATGTTTTTGGCCCTCTCATGTTGAAACGGCCAAGGTCCTGCCATTGCCTCCACTTCAAACCTCACTTCAACATCTTCAAGATTTCAATCACTCTAAACATAACCCCGCCAACATCTCAACTTTCAAGAAGCTTTAACTTTAAAGCATACCAATATCACGCATTAACCAAATCTCAAACCTCACTTCAAGAATCATTTTTAAGTATTCAGACACTTTAAAGAGGTTTAAACCAAACTACACCAACAATTTAACTTTCAAAAATTGTATTTCCCCCCTAATTGCATATACCTTTTATTTTTAATATATAAAACATGCATATCCCAACAAATCTTTTCCATTACTCATTAGTCACACCCTTTCATTTCCACTTGAGTACCATGTATGACTTGTGTTATTTATATAATATATATATATATATATATATATAGGGAGGTGATATCACACCACACAAAGAGTGATGTGCCAAACCATCAAATTCACATGTGTGAATGCATATGGTACAACATAACATTTGTCATTTTTGTGGTGTTGCATTATCAACTCATTATATATATAAATATATATATATTATATATATATATATATATATATATAATTTCCATACGTCATATGTTTTTTTTTTACTTATGTTAAGTGCGGAGACGATAGTTCCTGAAACTTTTTCAGCGGCACAACGGTGGAGTACGACCAAATTAGGCCTCGGTTTGGGTATCGTATGGGATTTTAAGTTCGAAAATCCGAAATCCTAGTTTTAGGGAGATAACTTAGGTTAAAAAAGATGCATATATTAATGATATAGTAATATCTCTAGCACGGTAACACTCATCATGTAATCTTTATTTTAAGTTCAATTTTTTTGTGCTGTTTATTCTCGTTTGCTATCTTTATTTTGTTTTTCTATTTGGAACAGTTATTCTCAATGCTAAATTAAGAAAGTTTATTATTTAGAAGTAAATTTAGACACACATTTTAAACAACTAAAGAAAATTTGACGAGAAATGCATCCAATTTTATAGATACATTTAAAATATATGATTATGCTTACTTTTTATTCTTCTCATCTTTAATTTTACTTCTTGTTTGATCATAATGGGACATGACATGTCTTTAGTTGCAACTCAAAGCCCGCCATAAACTAATGTTTTAAACCCCGAGCCGATCCGGCCAGTTGAATCGAGAATCGGTTAAGAGACCGGGCTGGATGTGGTCGGGTTTTTGCTTATTTGAGAACTAGTTTGAACTAACGGTTTTTCATTGATCCGGGTTGACCCAGTTTGATAAACCCGCCCAAGTCAAGACTTTTGTTCTTTTTTTCTTTATTTAAAAAAATGGAAAACTTTTCCTTCCTCGACTAGAACTAACAAAACCATTTTGTCATTTTATTTTTTGCTAAACTCAAAATTGTGTTAGGTTAAGTTCTATCTTTGTATGGACAAACATATTATCAGGGCCGTCCCGTGGATTTTGGTGGCCATGTGCCATAGTTACAACGGAGGCCTTTTTATACGCGAGAATGAAATATACATAGAAAGTTCGTCGTTATTGTGACAATTTAATCAAATTTGCAGGTAAAGAGAATCACTTGTTTAATAAACCAGAAGCATAATCTCGAACTATAATTGCTCGTTCTTTTTTCGTTTAAAGTTCCAACTGAAATTCATGTCCCAAATTATTAAAACTTATATTACATACTTCAATTTTCCTTAATGCCCATATTAATTTTAAATGAAAATTTCTAAACGATAATATTTGTATTTAAAATTGATTCATTAAACTATTAGACAAAAAATAAATATTGAATAAAACACAAACATAAACTATATTTTGCTTACGTTTCTTTTTGTTTGAGGAGTAACTTTTATTTATTACCTTAAAAAACGAAGTAAACAACTAAGGAAGAGTAAATACTATTCGTAAAAAAGGTTTTCCATGGCAAATAGTCAATGGGTTTTTTTTTGAACGACGATTTTTTAAAACACTAGCAAGGAGCTAGAAAAATAGCATGCCCTATAGAAAAGTATACAAATGACACGCATAAAACGTTGAGGCCCCAATATGTTGGTTGCCCTGTGCCTATGCCCCTGCTGCACATGCCTCCAGCCTGCTCTGAATCATTGCACTAATAAACAAACTAGTGTTTTATCGGATTATTCATGGTTGATATGTTTTCCTTACATTAGTTCTTGACCGTTCCTCTATCGTTTGTTTATCTTCTTGTGTGTGTTTACTGCTTTACTTGTCATCAAAACCTTAGGTTAGATACACAAAACCGTGCCAGTCTCTCAGGCTGAAAACCCCCCTTTTGCATTAGTTTTAGGTCTAACTTAGATAACTAAAATACTGATAGAATTAGGAATTAACGCTCTCGCTCTTAGTGATCGACACCCTACTTACCACGAAACTCCATCTGACCAGGTACACTGCCCGTTAAAGTGTTGTTTTTAGGTATAGTCGGCATAAAATAAATAGTAAAACTTGATACATAAATAACACCTACACAACGACACATCAATGATGAACAAAAAAAAATCAAACACACTATGATTCTTGCACTAATCCCTTAATTAGTCTATGAAAACAATCATAAGCTTAAAAATCATCATATATCATAAAGGGTTAGGTTATACGTACCCTCCTAAAACACCATTTGTACCCCCTTTATGTTTTTTTGCGTTTTTTTTATTTTTGTAATTTTTTTTATAATTTTGTTTATGTTATAAAACTGTGAAACGGAAAGTGCGGAAAAAAATAATCAAGTTTAACAAGTCAAAAGTATTAAACTGTCAAAAAGTACTGAACAAAACTAATAAAAAAACTGTGTTGCACTGTAAACAGGGAGACAAAATGACCAAAAAGTACGAAACATCTGTACTTTTTATGGGCCAGGTGGTACCAATAGTAGCACCCATCATAAAAGAGGCCAGTACCAGCTTAATAGCAACTTCTTCCCCATGTTAAAGATTCACACCTGTGTATTATCAAATATTTATCATTAGTACTAATAAATACTAGTAAAAAATAAAAAAAATAGTAACTGAAAAATAAATAATTACCTAAATAAAGTTCTGTAGGGTTCTGGTGATATCTCGCATGACCAATAAAACATGCACAACGAAAAGTAGAAACAGAATTGGCCATGCAGCCTGACAAACCCTAACTATTAAGATCATACCTAAGCATTGATATTTTAATTTATGACTAATATAATATTAAAATATAAAATATAAATAGTAAAACATAAGACCTACATACTTGTAAGAATAAACAAATTAGCTAGACAATAATATGGGGCTAAAAATTGGCTGCAAAATTTTCAACAAATAAAATGATCAATCAATTTTCAAAACGCACTATGTTTATAACTATTACAAAATTTGTAATTTTTGGCTATCATTGTCATTCAAAATCACCATATTATCTATATAACGTTTAACAAATGTTGTACTATTTTTAAGCATAGTGTTTTTATGAGTGGTTTCGCTGTGCTTAGTAATAGTTGCTTAAGAACGGTGATAAGATTTCGTATTATCTATTGATAGATACTAAGGATGCGTTTGGTTCGCAATATATTTTGAAAGGAATTGTAATTTGAATGAATTGTAATTTAAAGAGTTGGAATGTGTTGAAATTGTAATTGATGTATTGTGTCATTATGTTTGGTTGAACCTCAACGTAATGTAATTCAAAAAAACTAAAAAAAACTTAATCATAATAATGTTAATAAATAATAATAATAAATAATAATAATAATAAAAGTGATTGATACCGATCTTGGGTGCGTCTTACTCCCCTCGTACGTTGGTTCCTTTTTCCCTTTATTAATTCAACATCTTTGTTGGATCTTGTCTATCTGTACATTGAATTTCTCATTCACTTGGACATTTATTCAATTGTACGTCTTGTTCGATTGGAGGTAGGGTCTATCTTTCCATCATTGATTCTCTATTATTAATTCATCTATCATTCGATTGGTGGGTGGGTCTATTACTCTTATTGTATACAGTTAGTGGGTTTTATTTTTGATCCGGTAGCTGTGATCAAAGTTTAGCTATTGGTGTTGCTTTGGTCTGTTGTTGTGGTGCTCGATTTGGTTTTGCACAGTTTCTTTGTTTGCTGCCGGGGTTTGCTGGTGTTTGTGTGTTGTTGCATACAGCCTTGCTTGCTGTGGTGTACTTTTGGGGCATTTGGTTTGTTGTTTTGGCCTTGTGTCCGAACAGGAGTGAGGGTGGGGTGGTCCTTGGGGGTCTTGGTTTTGAGCAGCTTCGCTTGTGGTTTTCGTATTTGTTAGTTCAAGCTGGTGTTCAAGGGTCCGTGTTGGTTAGGTTCTCGGACACGTCCAGGGTCTTTACTTGGGTCTACTAGCTAGAGTGGTTGCTGATGGTTTCTTTGTATGTGGCTATTGTTTCTGTTGGGTTTCGTTGTCGTTGCAATTATGGTGGTTGTTGTTGTGGTTTCTCCAAGTAGTAAGGTTCTCGAACAGTTTATAGGGTGTTTGGTAGTTGCTGCAAACTAATAGTTGCTGTCCCTTGCCGTTATATTGTGCGACCATCTTTCTTGGCTTCTGTGTTTTTGGAGAAAGTTCGACAATAGGTTCATCATTGTGAGGGGTTTGTCGTTAAGGTTCTCAGACAGGTTCGCGCAGGGTCACATCAGTTCTGTGTCTTGGGTGTTAGGTTGTTTGTGTTTGTTTGCTTCAGTTTTTGCGGCTTGTTTCACACAATTATCGGCTCACCCTCTCTCTGGTTTCATATGTTATCTGTTTTGAGGCCTCTCTGCTGCTCATGTGGTGTTATCGCTCCTCCGCAGTATATTATTCTCTGGTAGTTAGTTCTCGGGCTTTGTGGTGTGTTCGGTCTCGCGTATCATATATATAAAAAAAAATTATTGTTCTTGGTTTGCTGCTGTATTGCTATATGGCTATTGTGAAATTCCATTGCCCTTTTGCGGGTCTTAGCGGGTGTCAAGACGGTAGTGGTAAGGGGCTTAACAAGACTTATTTGATCACTCATCTATGCGACAAACATTGTAAGGGTGAGGCCCAAGTTATAACTAAGCATGCTCTTCTCACTGGCGTGGTTGTTTTTGAGAGGACTGAGGTTACTTTTAAAAGAATGGGGATTTGGTTATGTGGTGTTTGTTTCAAAACTCACACCACATATGCTAAATGTCGTTATGGTTCTGATTTTGTGCCACCCCCTAATAATGGTGATGGTATTGTTCGTTTTGTGCTCTATGACCTTATAAAACCCCCTGTTCCCTCTGGTTCTCAGCTTGATCATGTTGGTGACTTGATGCATGCCGAACCTGATGGCTTTACTTTGTTCGTTCTTGATCGTTTGTTCTCCAAAGGGTTGCGTACGGTCAAATCCATCCCTCCCAAATGTTGGTTGGGTTTTTCGCGGTTCTTGAGAGTAACGCTTGATAAGGTGATTTGCAAGCCTGATGATGTTGCTTGTTGGGTTAGTTTGTTAGTCTTGCCTCTTTGTCTCCTCAAAACCTTTAACCCGGGGAGTAATTTGGAGTGCAAGTCTGCTAATAAACGGTGACACCAGGAAGAGAGTATCGCCAATGCCATTCGATCTTGGGGCATGCCTGGCGGTAGTTTTCAGCTTGTGAGGGAGACCTTAGCCGAATCTTCTCCCCCTATGTTAGATTTAGATGGGGAAGACCTTGATTTGACTGATCGAAACCACAAACAGTGTAAGAGGAAAATTTGTGATGGCCATTACACTGCTGCTGTGAGGGTTCTTTCATCCTCGGGTGTGGCCCCCTATAACGATGCTACTCTCCATGAATTAAAGACTAAACACCCCTTCATGTCTGCTCCATCCTTGCTTGATTCACATATTAACCACCATCCTCTCATTGCATCTCAGGATGTGGTTCTGGACATGATCAAGAGTTTTCCCCGAGGTACGTCATGTGGACACGATGGATTGCGTACCCAACACCTAATGGATTGCTTGAGCGGAGCGGCTCTTGCTATTTCTGATGAGTTAGTCTCTTCTATCACCCAAGTGGTGAATCTCTTTCTTGAAAGGAAATGCCCTACGATGTTGGGTGAGTATATTGCTAGTGCGCCTCTTACACTGTTTGTTAAGCCAGGTGGTGGTATCCGTCCTATAGCTGTTGGTAGTATCTGGAGGCGTCTGGTCTACAAGGTTAGTGCTACTATGATTGGTCATTCGTTGGATGGTTATTTGGTTGGTTTGCAGTTTGGTGTTGGGGTTCCAGGAAGGGGTGAGGCTATTCTTCATGCAGTTAATCATTTGGTTGAGGATCGTGGGGATGATGTTGGTCTTTCGATGCTATTGGTGGACTTTCAAAATGCCTTCAATCTGGTAGACCGAACAGTTATGTTAGAGGAAGTCCGTTTGCGCTGTCCTGCTATCTCTCATTATGTAGAGTTCTGCTACTCTAGCCTTGCCAGATTGTACTACGGAGAGCACTCCTTGTGGTCATGCCAAGGGGTGCAGCAGGGTGACCCTCTTTTGCTTTCCTTAGTGTTACATCCCCTGATTTGTAAGATCAGATACTCCTTTAATCTTTGTCTTCAGGCTTGGTATCTCGACGACGGCACTATTGTTGGGGATACTTTTGTTGTAGGTAAAGTTTTGGAATTAATTACAGAGGATGGTCCGCGTTGTGGCTTGCATCTCAACGTTGACAAAACTGAGCTTTTCTGGACTAAGGAAGACCCCAGGAGCAGGTTGGAAGGTATTTTCCCACCTAATATTTCTCGGCCTTTACATGGGGTTAAGTTATTGGGTGGGCCCATTAGTGTGAATGTTGATTTTAGTAGTGCGCTTGTCATGAAGAGAGTATCTAGTACCATTAGGCTCTTGGACGTTGTTGCTAAAATTAATGATCCTCAATGTGAGTTGCTTCTCATTCGGGCATGTGCGGGTGTTTCTAAACTATATTTTGCTATGTGCTCATGCTCCCCTCATGTCTTTGAGTCAGCACAACTTTCTTTTGACATGGCTCTTCGCTCTGCCTTGGAGCGTATTGTCACGACTTCTGGACCGGGGTTTAGGGACAGGCAATGGCGACTCGCCACCTTACCCTTTGCATTTGGGAGCCTAGGTGTTTATTCGGCAGGTGATGTTTTGAATTATGCCTTTATTGCCTCACGTTTGCAGTGTGCTGCTTTGCAGACTAAGCTGCTTCGACATGTGGGTATTGTTACTTCTGGCTCCACTTTCGATGACGCCTTGTGTGTGTTTAACAATGCTATGGAGATTGATTTCCTAAGTACCCCTAGTGAGGTCGCTGCCCCAAAAATTATGAAAAAATGGCAGACATATATTTCACTCGGGTTACTAAGGATGCCGAATCATCCTTTTACCTATCTCCTCGCCTAATCGCCTTATGGCAATCTGAAAGGGAAGAGCATACTTTTGACTAGCTTCGTGTGGTTCCAATTTCTGGGTTGGGACAGACTATGAATGGTAAGACCTACCGTTGTGTTATGTGTTACCATTTAGGTGTCCCCCTATTTTCTGTCTCCAAGCCGTGCTCAGCTTGTTCTAAAGTATTTACGGGGGACGTTTATGGGGACCATGCTGTGTCGTGCGCTGGTGTTATTGGTATCAAGCATCGACATAACACTGTGCGTGATACCTTTATAGACATTTGTTCTCAGTCAGGGATTTTGGCTGGCAAAGAGGTTGACATTGGGCTTGGTGGAGATGGTGACAAAGCCTTACGTCCTGCGGATATGTTACTCCATTCGTGGAAGGGAGGGCTTGATGTGTGTGTGGATTTGACGGGGTCCTCACCTTTGACACAGACTGGGATGACTGACTTTGTGCCTGGCCGGGTGGTGATTGATGCTGCACAACACAAACGGGGTAAGTATATGACTAAATGTGCAGATATTGGATACGTATTTCTCCCTTTCTCATTTTCTTCTTTTGGGGAACTTGAGAAAGACGCGGTTACTTTACTGATGCCGGTCCGGAAGTTTTTCAGGCTCAAGATATTGGGGCCCGCGCTGCTGTTCACATTTTTAATTGGATTAGTTTTTCCATTGCTAAAGGAGTGGGGGCCCAGATAGTATCTCGGCTTCCCTTCAATTTGTTGTAATCTCTATTATTCTTACGAAGTGATGTTTTATAAATAATAATAAGAGTAAACTGTAAAAATCATCCCTGTGGTTTGTAGTTTGTGCCACTAATCATCCCTAGCCGATACTATTGGCACTAATCATCCCTAAGTTGTGAAACGTTCGGCAAAATTCATCCCTAGAGGGATGATTTTTGTAAAACTGTTTGTTAAACTTTATGCAAAAATCATCCCCAATAAGGATGATTTTTGCAGGACATTTGGCACTCAAGGATGATTAGTGCTAATAGTATCGGCTTTGTTTACTAGGGTTTTCATTTTAACTTTTTTGATCTCGTTTTAGGGTTTTCGTTTTTGAAACTTGTTTGTTTCGTTGGCTGTTAGGTTTAGCATTTTTTTGGTTTTGTTATTTCCGTGATCGCCTGTTCTAGTGGGGTTTCTTGTTTGGTCTCCCTAAAATGAAGGTTGTATTGTTGTACTTGTGGCGTTTTGTTGGTTTGTTCTGGGCGTGAATGCTTGTCCTTTTAGCGTTTTGGTTTGTTCTTGCTAGGTTAAATAAAATGTTGGTCTGTCATGCCTGCTATTGTAGCGTTTTTCGTTTGTACTTGTGTTGTTTTGTTGGTTTGGCGGGACCGCATATCCATTTAGCGTTTTTGGTTTGTTCTTGTTGGGTTAATGAAATGCTAGTTTGTCACGCTTGTTCTTGTGGCGTTTTTGGTTTGTAATTGTGAAGTTTTTGTTTGTAATTGTGGAGTTATTGGTTAGTTCTTGTGGCGTTTTTCCTTATAAAATGCATGTTGGTGAAGCATTCTTTTGGGTTTGCTCTTTGCGTGAACACTTGTTGTGGCGTTTCTCGTTCATATTCTTTGTGTCCTTTTGGTCAAGCATTTTTTGGTTTCTCCATAGCGTTTTTTATCCATTTGGTCCAACGTTTTTCTCTTTGGAGTTTTTGTGATTTTTGGCCTAGCGTTTTGGTCCAGCGTTTTGAATTCTCCTCGGCGTTTTGGTCCAACTTTTTAGATTGTGGCGGTGATTTGTTGCTATTAATGATTTGGTTGTCATAGCGGTTGTGCGTTTTCATTGCACTTTTATTGGTCTTAGTTGTTGTTACAATAGTGGTGGAAACATGCTTACCAAAACTTTGTTGATCACTCACTTTCATGATCGTCATTGCAATGGTGATGCGCAAGCTATCATAAAACAATATTTGACCACTAATCTTGATATTTTAGAGGAGGTTGAGGTTACTTTTAAACATATGAGTCTTTAGTTATGTGGGGTTTGTTTCAAAACGCATACTCTCCGTTCTAAGTGTCGACATGGCATGGGTTCTGATTTTGTGTCACCCCATGATTGTGGTGATGGTGTTGTTAGGTTTGTGCTATATGATTTGGTGTAAGACGAGCATGGTGGTTTTACTTTGGCTCTCCTTAACAGTTTACTTTCTACAAGGTTGCGCACTGTCAAATTCAACCCTTACAAGTGTCATTTGAGGTAGTCTCGGGTCTCGAAAGGAGCTCTTGATAAGGTGATATGCACACTTGATGACATCTTTTGTTGGGTAACTTTGTTAGTCTTGCATCTTTACCTCCTTAAAACCTTTTGCCTGAGGAGTAATCTTGAGTGTAAGTCTGGTATTATTCGTCAACGCTAGAAAAAGAGTATTATTAACGTCATTCGATCTTTGAGTGTGTCAGGTGGTAGTTTGCAGCTTTTGAGGGAGACTTTAGTTGAACCCTCCCCTTCTTGGCCACATATTGATGACGAATACCTCGATCTGGTTGAGCGTAATATCAAAAGTGTAAGAGGAAGATTTGTGATGACCATTATAATGCGGCAATCATAGTTCTTTCTTCTTCTTGTGTTGCTTCTTATAATGATGCTACTCTTGAAAACTTAAAGACTAAAGCGCTTTTGCTTGAAATTATTATTAAATAATTAATTAAATAGAAAATTATCATTCTACAAAAAGTAAGAGAGAAAATGTACTAGTAATTATGATTTCTTAAAATTGTGTCTTTGAGAAATTTATTTTAAAAGGAAAACGTAGTAAAATCGATAGTATAAAAAACCTTAATAAAAGTTTGGAAAATAAACAAAATCCCATCATTTTTCTTCTTTTTTGCCCCTTCCAAACCCAAATACACACCTAAGCAACATTTTTTATACACACATAAACAATTAATCGTTTCTAATACCTTGAACTAGATAGAGATTGAAGATGTCAATGTTG